>CM050165.1:120820026-121077526 GCA_027410445.1 Discoglossus pictus | reverse complement strand
TTTTGTCTCGCGCACGCACACTATTACACTGCACACATTCAGCACGCTTACACAGCAGCTCCACACCACTAATGCTGCAGCAACATCAACACAGATTGCCAGCTCTTCAACACAATGCTTCAAAATAGGTAAAGTATATTACTTTATCAATCTATTAGTTATTTTATTCTTATACACCAAACAGCATTAGCTCACTTACAATTTCATTGCCGTCATTTTTTGACGGGCAATTCGCTGGTAGTATATAAATAACGTATAGGTAACGGATTGGCTATTATGAGACACTGCATAGAAAGTATAGCAGAGTCTGTGTGTTCATGAGCTACAAGAGCAGATCGAAGCAAGTACAATTTGAATGATTTTAGGCAGAAAAAACTGAGCTTTTAAGCATTTTTAATAAAATAAAGTACATATAAATAAGGAATATTCTATTTCTAGTGTAATCCAGAAACCTTCCATATACCTTTAACAACATCCCTTTCTCATCCAACACTTTTATTGTACAGTTTTCAACTGTGCACAGCAAGTTTCTCATTAATTACGCATACAAAATTGTGATACATTAATATTTGAAAGAAAGAAAAAGGCCAAAAACACCATAATAAGAATGTTCCATTAATTACCTTTGCTTTCTTGTAAAAAAAATCATTGGGAAGTTTGCCATATACCATATGTGATGTCAAGACTCTTGGGGAGGAATCTTCTTTCAGTTTCTGGAAAGCAACATGAAATTAAATGAAATTGACTAAGTTGAACTTTCATTGATACCAATTTCCATAAGATTGCACATGTAAATTTTCCATGTAAAATGTTATTTACAGTTTGTTATTTACAAATTTGTGGAGATATTACATGGTTTTGCTTTCACCTCTCTAGCTCCAAAGTGTGCATGGAGCCTGCCTAAAGCATACTCGTAGTAGACTTTCAGTCTGAAACTCAGAATCTAACGTGAATACACTAAACTAGCCCTAACATCTTCTCATAGCCCTCTATATCTATCTATTTATCTATCTATCTATCTATCTATCCCCATTCCCATAATAACAAAATGAAAGCCAGGGAATAATAACCCCTCAACCTTAACTCCTCTTAAACTCATCCAATGGAAGTCCCCATGGACCTTCACAAGGCCATTACCTATAACCATTGGGGTTTTATGGACCCCCATGGTAAAATAACCTTATGGACACCCATGGTACCTAATATTAACCCTTTACCATGGGTGTCCCTACATACCCCCATGCAACCTAAACTTAACCCCTTCATCGTGGGGTTACTATGTTTCTTTTTATTTCTTCAGGGTTTAGCCGGTGCTGCATGAGGCTGAGCAAGCTGTCACATAACCCTACAAGAACAGGTAGGATGATTAGTAGCTCTTACAGGAGCCATGAGATAGCACTGAAAATCTCCCATAGAGCAATGAACAGTTCATAGGCAGCGATCACTCCTAAGTGGTTGGAATGTAATAGCAATGTAGCTCTTCTGTGTAAAGTTCACTCACAATACTCCTTACGCAAACCATGTAATCCATGACTGGCTTGTGATGAAAAGCTTTGCCACCAAAGCAAGCTGATCCTAAAGCTTCTGCCTTTTGTTTTATAATATTTATATGCTATCATTTTCACACTTTCTCTGTGTGCTGGCTAAAACGTAAAAAAAATAGATGTTTTCAGCAAAGTGCTTTGGCCACTGTAGTTTATTAGTGTAAACAAACCTCAAATTTGCCTGGAATTGCAAATTCCAGCATTGGCATAATTGGTGGTGGGTCTTTATTATAACTAGCTTTTATCATGTCTTGTAACAGCTGTATTGTCCAGTTGCTTCCTAAAAAAGGAAAAGATGGAAAAAGTAATAAATAACATATAATTATATTTATATCGAAAAAAACAGAAACCATGTTAGGTAATAATTTAAAGCTATTAATTATGGCGTGTGAATTCTAAATAGTGTGCAGCAATAATGGAGTACATATGAAAAGGGGCACAATGTCTTTAGACAGTAAAAAAATAAAGAATAAAACCAGTTTCACACTAACAAGAATAATACTGTATGGCATTGATGGACCACATACAACCTCAGGCACTTTGCATGTAGTCCCCAGACTGTTCTCTGGTGTGGGAGAACATGACCTACTTCAGCAACACACAGTCCATTATATTTATCTAAAACTAGTAAATAATATCCAGTTATACTCCAAAATAAATTATTTATACCTCCAATTAATTACTCACCTACAGAACATTTATTATTTTGCTTTGGATAAGATAAAAAGTGTGAGGCCCTATAATTAGCTAGGGGCCACATATGAGGCCCTTCAAGTGAAACAACTTGCCTGTCACTTCTGTAATATGAGCTATGGTATTTGTTCCTGGGTAATCACTTTTACAGATGTGAGATGAACTTGAATGCAGACAGCTATTCACAAGGCTCTACTGATTACAATATTTAGTGCCAGTGTGTTCAATAACACCAGTGGAAATCTTAGAATATAAGGATGTAATTCTCAGTTAAGAAATCAATTTAGAAAGCAAGGCAATGGTTGTACCCAAGTAAATAAAATTCCTACAAATTTCAAGCAAGTTTAATAAAGTTTTACTTTATAAATTCATAAATTCTTCCTGTTCTTTTAAACACAGTTTATTGGGCACTATTTCTTAATTTAAAGTTTAATATATAAATCACTAGTGTAAAAAACCCTAAAAAATAATGCACCCACTTATATATCTGCTGTTGTCTCTAAATACTCTCCCACCCGTCCTCTTCGCTCTGCAAATGACCTTCTTCTTTCCTCTTCTCCTCCTATCACTCCTGCCTTCAGGACTTCGGGAGATGCCCCTATTCTTTGGAACTCCTTGCTTCACTCCACTAGACTATCCTCCAGCCTCCAATCATTTGAAACCTCTCTAAAAACTCACCTGTTTAAAGAGGATTATCACATTCAGCCTTAATATGCACAACACATTGTACCTCACACTTCTATACCTCACCCATACACTGTAAGTTTGCATGCTTTCAATCTTATTAGGTGCTATAGAGCAAGTACTTTGTATGCTTGATTTTTAAACTCAATAACATCCTCCATTCAACTGTAATTTGTTAAAACTGATTTTGACCTGTATCCATGGGATAATTCAACTCTACTTGCAGGACTTGAAGCAGGGGCGAATCTACCGCCTGTGCACCCGGGGCCCTGCTCTGGGGGGAGAAGGGCCCATTGTTGAAGTACCCCTCAAAAAATGTTTTTAATTTCAATGCCGCTGCCCCTGTATGTGTGTGTGTGTGTGTGTATATATATATATATATATATATATATATATATATATATATATAAAAATATATATAATATATATTGTGACCGTTTGGCCCTTAGATGATATGACAAGCAAGTGGAGTATGGAGTTCTTGACAGGAGTGACGGAGTTAAAACTTCTGAAGAACTCCTAATTAGTGCAACTTCCTTTAAAAGCCTGGAAAACAGACATGGAAGGGGGTGTGGCTGCCTAGGCTCTGTGCAGGCCGTTTGCTGCCAGAGCACGTCACAAAGTGAAGCTGACAAGCTGACAAGCTGACAAGCTGACAAGCTGATCCGGTGTGGAATTTCAGTGAGTTTTGGAACAAGCCTGTAAGAGTTCACCCTATTTACTGTGACTTGGAGTACTGGGACAACAGCAAGTCGTGTTAGCTGTTTGCAGTCGCAGGACGTGTGAGCTGGAAGAGTGAATACAGCCTCAGGACACCAAGTAAGGGTGAAGGGAAGGGATTAGTGAGAATCCCCATGCAGAGTTGCTTAAAGGTCTAAGCGTGTGTAAAGCTGACAGAGGCCTCTCAGTGAAGGTGCCCAGACGTATTATGCCCCAGGGAAAAGGCTGAGTGTGAAGAGAGAAGTGTGAAGGGATTAGTGAGAATCCCCAGGCAGACAGAAGGACTGCACCAAGACTTATTATGCCCCAGGGAAGAGGCTGATTGACTACAAGTTTGGAGTTGTTATATATTTAAGGGTCCCTGGGGTGAAGCATACGGGAGAGACGGGCGGGCCCTATGCTTCACCCACGAAGGTTAAGAGTACCGTGGAAGAGACTTCCAGATGTACTAAAGAGTTTGTGTGTCCTGACCACAAGGTGGCTGTCCAAGTAAGAAGAGATTACTTGTATCTTGGCCACAAGGTGGCAGTATAAGTAAGAAAAGATGGTGTGTATCCTGGCCACAAGGTGGCAGCATAAGTGAGAAGAGATTATGTGGATCCTGGCCACAAGGTGGCAAAATAAGAAAGAAGTGACTATTTGTATCCAGGCCACAAGGTGGCACTACAACCTACATAAGAGACTGACTGTATCCTGGCCACTAGGTGGCGCTATTGTGCGAAAGCTACTCCTTCCAGAACAGACCGTGATGGAGTGTTTGTTTTACCTACAGGCTGAGTAGCGACCTCAGGGATAGACTGGGCGTTCCAGGTCATAATACGTCTGTTTAAGTAGATTTTTGTTTCTTGCTGACCGTAAGCTATTTTTTATTTATGTTATGCCAACCACATATTAAAGCCTGTGAAAGCATACAAAGGCTCCAGAGTCCTCCATAAAGAGAATAAAAACGTAAAAAGAGCAGGACGCAAACCCCGTCAGAAGGGGGCACCCTGCCACAATATATATATATATATATATATATATATACAGTATATATATATATATAGATATATATATATATATATATTTATATTTATATATATATATATATATATATAATTGTGCTCAAAAGTTTGCATACCCTGGCAGACATTTTGAGATTTATTTTGAAAATATGACTGATCATGCAAAAAAAATGTCTTTTATTGAAGGATAGTTATCATATGAAGCCATTTATTATCACATAGTTGTTTGGTCCCTTTTTAAATCATGATGGCCCTGATTAAAAGTTGAAATACCCTTGTATGTTTGGCCTTGTTACAGATACACAAGGTGGCACACACGGGTTAAAATGGCAAATAAAGGTTAATTTAATTTTTAAATTGTAATTAGTGTCTGTGTATAAATAGTCAATGAGTTTGTTAGCTCTGACATGGATGCACTGCGTAGGCTAGATACTGAGCCATGGGGAGCAGAATAGAACTGTCAAAAGACATGTGTAACAAGGTAATGGAGTATCAAAAAGATGGAAAATGATATAAATAGATATCCAAAGCCTTGAAAATGCCAGTCAGTACTGTTCAATCACTTATTAAGAAGTGGGAAATTCGGGAATCTCTTGATACCAAGCCAAGGTCAGGTAGACCAAGAAATATTTCAGCCACAACTGCCAGAAGAATTGTTCGGAATATAAAGAAAAACCCACAGGTAACCTCAGGAGAAATACAGACTGCTCTGGAAAAAGATGGTGTGGTTGTTTCAAGGAGCACAATATGACGATACTTTTACAAAAATGAGCTGCATGGTCGAGATGCCAGAAAGAGGTCTTTACTGCGCCAATGCCTTAAAAAATCATGATTACAATATGCCGGACGACACCTTGAAATGCATCACAGCTTCTCGCACACTGTAATTTGGAGTGACAAGACCAAAATCGAGATTTATGGTTACAACCATAAGCCACTCTAGGGAGATCTACCTTGCGGTTTGTGCAAGACAACCAAAGACTTTGCATGACCTGGAGGCATTTTACCAAGACGAATGGGCAGCTATACCACCTGCAAGAATTAGGGGCCTCATAGAAAACTATTGCAAAAGACTGCACACTGTCATTGATGCTAATGGTGGCAATACACAGTATTAAGAACTAACGGTATGTAAACTTTTGATGAGGAACCATTCAGGTGATTTCTGTTATCAACATGATTTAAAAAGGAGCCAAACAACAATGTGATAATAATTGGCTTCATATGATCACTATCCTTCAAGAAAAAAAAAGAAAAAAAAAAAAATATATATATATATATATATATATATAATTTTTTTTTTTTTTTTTTGCATGATGAGCTATATTTCAAAATAACTGCAAAAACGCACAATTTCTGCCAGGGTATGCAAACTTTTGAGCACAAGTGTGTGTGTGTGTGTGTGTGTATATATATATATATATATATATACAACATTGCCCCCAGAGGTGAGAGCGATGAAGAGATTTCTCCAGGAAAGAGAGAGTTATCTCACTGGAGCAGTGCTAAGTGACTAATTGAACCTGCAGGTGTTGTAAGCCTGTTAAAGGCACACACAGAGAGATAGGTGTGGAGCCCCTGCAATTTGGCTCTGTTTGGCCTAGCAGAGTGAGGCCAGGGCCTCACTACAAGCTAAGAAGGACGCTTGTATGCATCTGCCAGTGAGAGTGAAGGCAATGTTTTGACTTTGTCTGCTGGAAGCAGAAATTGAGAGCAAACTGAGTAGTCTGCTACTAGGATTGGAGTAGCTGCAGAGAAAAAAGGATTTGTGCCACAAAGAGCATTTACAGAGGAGACTGTTTGCTGCAGAGGAGCTGCTGCAAGGATTTTGCCACATTAGTTATTACAGAGGAGACTGATTGGTGCTATCCCAGCGATTGGCGCAGAGGATCCATTACAGCTGAGACTGAGACTGGATGTAAAGGTACAGGACACTTTAAACTATTGAATATGGACTGTTCAAAGACTCTATGTTTTTACCTGAAGGCCGAGAAGCGGCCTCAGGGCTAGCTCGGGAGATCCTGATGTTAAGCCAGTACGTTTACATAGATGTTTATTTCATGTTGAAAATAAGCTATTTTTGTTTGTTGGAAAAACGTTTATTAAAAGAAAAAAAAAAGCACTTTGGGACTCGATGTGTTTATATGAAGTCACAGAAGAAACCAGTAGCCAAAAGCCACATTTGTCACTATATATATATATATATATATATATATATATATATATATATATATATATATATATATATAAATTTATTTTTTATAAATGGAGGGTAAAAGAGCAATATAAGCCCTCAACCGTACAGTAGTACAGTAAATAAATAGTACGTTTGTGTTCACATTTGAATGTCTAAAACAAGTTAAAAAAACTCTTTTTGCCCACCATATATTAAATGATTGTTGTGATGACCTACCTACTCAAAATATCCACTACACAGCTAAGCAGTTTTATACAGCGGGCATATGTTTAAGGCAAGCCAGGTTTAATATGGTTATCGATTGTAAGAACAAAACTTTTAATGGGAAAGACATACTGCCACATGGTGCTCTATGTGGCACCATCTAGTGGTCTGGTAATGCATGGTTAAGTTTAATTTTTGCTATTTTTGTGTCCCTTATTCATTTAATCTGGTGGGAGATTGTACCCCCATCTGCCCCCAGTTCCTATGCCCCTGCCTGTATCTCCCCTGTTTAGCGCTACTGAATATGTTAGCACGTTACAAATTATGGTATAATTGTGGTTAAATAGTTTTATATTCTATTTTGAGAAACTAAACATAATAGGCAAAATATTTTTAGAAAGCAAAATAAATAAAAATTACCTTTATATTTTGCAACATTTCTATGCAGTTGTTATTTGCTTGTCTCCATTTTGGCTTTCTTCCTTGCATATTACATTTTCAGATATGTGTGTCCTTGTAAACTAATGACCATACTTTTAATTCAGCTGAAAGCACTGGCAGATGTAATTGTCAGACAGTGCAGAAGGACACTTTCTACACATCCAAAGTCTACCCCTACCTAAGGAAGTTGATCTACTGAAGGCAACATTGTGGTTTCCACAACAGCATCTTGGCATAAAAAGGATAATAAATTAAAGGATGTATATTTTTTTACATTCTAAAAATATGTTGCATATTTTTATGTGTTTTTCTTCAACACAGCACATTTTTTAATTTTAAAATCTTCCTTTTAAATGCAATAAAGTAATGAAATGTGTTTTGTGTCCCTTTTTTAAGGTTTTTCATTTAACTGAGAAAAACTGTGTCTGGCAGTTCATGTTACTTACCACATTTTGGATAAGCTGCCAGCAATAAGTCATCCTCTCTTGCCTCAAACGATTCCATATTTTGGAAAGTCTCAAGATTACAAACTGTGCTGGGATATAACACACCATTGTGAGTGAAAAGTAGTTTGTCTTGCGGTGTTGCTGTAGCTACTTCCAGCACTTTCTGTACCTCCTTTGCTAGTTCTTCAAGTGCTGCCATTTTATGCTGTTCTTTTGGGATTTAGCTTTGTACAGATTATATGACGATTTTCTAGCTACACTTTATGAGAAAAAGGGTGGGTACAATATAATGGCACAGCTAGTCATGTGCGTGCAACTTAAAGTCTTATCATATTGTGTGACACTAATCTCCAGCAACAATGATGTCAGTTCAGTAATTGCAGCATGAATGCAAAAAAATGTGATTGCAAGCTTTATGTTGAGCTGCCGCTTAGTTAATCAATACCGAATCCCAGGAATTTCCTGTAAAACATCCTGAGTTTACAAAGTCCATATTATTAAAATGGTAAAAAAATAGAAAAATAAAGGGATTTTCCAGCTCACTAAAATACATACAAATGAGTTGAGGGTGTTCTTGAAAGTGGATATAGTGTGCCATAATAATTCATACAAAACAAGTTTAAAATTTATAAAACATATATTTTATTATCAGCAATAAAGCAGCCAAACTAAACAGTACACTTGGATACTTCCAAGGGTGCTTAGAATGCTGTGTTCAGAAGATTGTATTGTACTACCTTTTCATATTATCATAGTGTGTGGGGTTAGGTGTTCCTGTATATAATTTAAAACATTTAATCATATACGAAAATTATACAGTTTAGAGAAGTCTTAATTGTCACTTGTCCTTGTAGTGAAAATTGCCAGTTTATATTAAATATAATATTACATATTAACTCGATATACAGTACAAAAATATTGCATAAAGTTCAATCAGACTTTATTATAATGCACATTACAGGAATCATTAAGATAGAATGTAGTAAATATTCATTAGATCTGCTACTTGAATTTATATAAGAGACTATTGAAACCTCATTGGTCTCTTGAATTAAGAAATCTTTTTCAGTACAATAAGTAGTGAGACCATGTTCAAGGTGTACATTTAAATGAATCCGGGACAATATGGGCCAGATTCAATTGAGCGATTTTAAGATCCAGTAGCCGGTAAGTGAGGTCATAAGCTATTTTGCTATTCAATTGGCGTCTTTTTGTAGGCTCGGATCGGCTTCCGAGTTACGAGCTTGAAAAAATGGCGATGGTTCAACTTGTAGCTTACAGCCTACAGAAGCCTTTGATCTGTCACTTTCGCAAGGCTAAAATCGCAAATCGCTATTCATTTGCTCAATTTCCCCGAGCCCGCAAATGTATTCACACCCGTATATGGCAAATGAAGGAGAAAATCCCACAAGGGGGTTAAACACCTGTTCGTAGCAGTGTGACTGCAAATAAATAATCAATACTGCACTATAGACAAGGGGGAAAGCAATGCAAGACATTAGAATTAATGGCACAACAGTCTCAAGCCCACAAATCGTCAAGAAATAATATTTATTTATATGTGTCATTTTGGGGTTAAATCAATCTCAGGTATCAATGAGTTAATACATATCAGGCCACCCATATGGACTAGACCAGTACTGCCATTCATTTTCATAATTCTTTATTTTGAAAGTTTTGCAATTCCAATTGCATATCGGACCCCCTAATTGATTGACATGTAACCTCCATGCTTTACTGCAGTAATAATGACAGTCTCGTTTTTTATTGCCCGATTTTGAAATGGGTAGTTACGGGCTTGCTGAATTGATCATGTTCCCGCCCTGAAGTGCTCCTAACCGGTACATCGTTTACGGTTTTGGCTTGGGGCTCGTAACTTGCGGCCTTAAGCAATTGAATAGCATCGCAATCGGAGACGAATGGGAGCCTGAAACACACCCTCAGATATTCGTCTGTCTGCGATCAAGTTGCGGGCTTAGAATTGAATATGGCCCTATATTTGTAAAATAGTGTGGTACTCCATGGTGATTAGTAGCATTTTGCCATATCTTACACAATGACTACTTCACTTTACCATGATTTCATATCTTACTAATCTGTGTTTACCAAAATTGCATTTATTTCTGCAATTTTAGTGAGGCTTAGATAATTAAAGTATAAAGAGCAGGCACGTGAAGCATGTTAATTATTAACTTCTCAGAAAGGTGAGCACAAAGTTTCAAGTTGCTGATAAGGATATCAAAGTTTGCAGCAGTTTTCAAAGTTTGAGAGAACAAGGAGAAATGTACCAGTTCTCAAGGAGATGCCAAACACTCCCTTAAGTGATTAACAGCCCTATTAAATTCCAAACCCTTAGCGGCTACGTGAGACCTGCAACGGCTGCGGGCTTGAAATTTGGCTGAGTTACAGAGCTATTAAATTAGACCATGGCGCGAGTTACAGGCTTGAGACGCAAACCCGTAAACCATTTGTCGCACATTGGATGTGCGGCTGTGAACATGATCAATTAGTCAAACCCGTAGTTACTGGTTTAGATGGAGCTAATGGCAACAGAGATCGTCAGCATTACGTCACTGAAAAATGGAGGATAGATTTCAAAGCTTTACGGGCTTCAATTACGAGTTTCGGACCAGCATTCCAGAAATAATGCAATGTTGATAAATCAGTAAATATGATATTCTAGTCCATGCGAGTTCCATTATATGTATTAACACATTGATTGCCAGGATCGATATAACACGGAAATTACACTGAAAATAAAGTATTTTATATGCTGATTTGCAAGCTTGAGAATGTTGTGCTATTAATTTTAATACCTGATGGCTACAGAAAAGTTTGCATTTATATGAAACTAGCGACTTGCCCGTCAAAAAATGACGGCAATAAAATTATAAGGCAGGTAAATGCTGCTTGGTGGAGACATTAATTTTGTTGGTGGTCCAAGATCGTTTGGCACTCATTGCAAGCCTCTCGCTGCGCGCCTTTGGTGCTAAACGCATCGTTCGCAATGAGCGTCTTCGGCACTCATTGCGAGGCTGTTGTATATTTTTTCTGATAGGCGCTTTTGCTGTTATGGTTTTGTCGGCGTTGATCTGCTTTTTGCGCTTATTGCAAGGCTTTGTGTGCTATGAGCAGCATTGGCGCTTATTGTGAGTCGTGCGGTGAATGGGTTTTGTGTTTATTGTGAGATTTTTTTGTAGCCTCGTTTTCGTTTTTTTCGGCGGCCATTTTTTCTCTCGCTTAGGGGATTTTCATGTGTCTAAACTGTGGAATTTGAGGTGTAACTTCAGTTGCAGAGGTACTGGGTGTCCGCCCCCTTTTTAAGTATTTATTGTGTGTATTTATTGTGTTTCTAATGTTTTCATGTGCTCACGGTTTGGGGGTTAAGGTCGTATTTTTGCAAGCTCGTAATGGATTTTTTTTCTAAGTCCTGCGGCTCATATTTTTTGATTCTAAGTCCGTAAATTTTCCGTTGTAAGTCCCGCCCGCGGCTCATTGCAGCCGACGTGGGAGCCTCCACCTCCACAAATGCGGCCCCTCGCTTCGCGAGGGTCCGCATTTTTAGGCCGAAAGTCGTAGGGGGTCGCAGTGATGAGCTCCTCATCTCCACCAGTGCAAGGAGCGCCTTTGGCGCTCCTTGCCAGAAAACTCTGGCGAGGGCGCAGTTGTGGCGAGCTCGCTATGTGAGCCCGCAAGCGTTAGCAACAACCCGCATGCTCACAACTATATATGTGATTGTGACATCTTCTGGAACAAGATTAGTACTATGCACACAGCAAAGATCTTATACAGCAATTGGCTAAATAATGTATTTAAATTGTTGAAAACTACTTAGACCTTGGACTGCAAGAAGATCCAATAAATCAGTACTTCAGGAAATGAAGACACACTGTTCACTAGAAGGTATGATCATGAGGCTGAAGCTCAAATATTTTGGCCAGGCAGGATTCCATAGAGAAGACTCTGATGCTGGGAAAGATTCAAGGCACAAGAAGAAGGGTACGACAGGCGTAGATGGATAGATGAGGTCACTGAAGCAATGAACATGAACTTGATGGAGCTAAGAGGGACAGTGACTGAGATATGTACCTCGCATACTGCGGTCCATAGGGTCACAGAGCATTGGATGCAACTGAATGACTAAACAACAACAAATCTAAATTATACTCACAACAAGAGTTTCAGCTGAAAACCACTAGTGAGTGCTATAGACACATTTGATAAGTTGAGGACAGAAAAAGGACACCTTTCATAGACTAATGGAACATATCCCCCAGGGGCTTTTAATGGTATAAATCTTGGCGGCAAAAGAAACCGATAAAACTAACCTATTTGTAAAATAAACCTTAATTTTTATTATGCATATGATAAAATGAACCACCAAAGGCATAAAAAACGAGAATACAAAACAATATACAGTATACAGAAAAGAATTGTCTGAGTTGTGCTGACTGCGTGTCTTAAAAAAGGCATTTAGCAATCAAAGACATGCCACAAATTGATATTGTAATGTCACATGGTATTCCATATACAATAATATCCAGTATGTATTCTATTCTTATAATGTTCAAAAACTCTTGAGTCTACAGATACTTTGTAAGCCTGGAATAGAATAAACCAAATGGACACCATATAATATCTAGGATAGGAGTATATAAGTAGTGATAATAGAACCCACATATATTATAACAGTAAATACAGTATATCTGACAAGGATGTTTACTAAGCACTATGGAGATTTAGTAATTACATATGATATTGAGTTTCCATTTAGCCGAAGACACAAATAAGGGTGTCAAAAATATATATTGTCCAACATTACAATTCAACACTGGTACTAAGTATTATGTTTTACTAGCTACTTGCCCGTCAAAAATGACGCGATTAAAATTGTAAGGCTGGCAATGCTGTTTGCCACACAATGTGAGTCTTTTGCTCCTCTGAGCACCTTTGGCGCTCATCGCGAGCACCGCACTGAGCGCCTTTGGTGCTCATTGCGAGCCTCTCCCCTGTGGACTTCAACTTTCCTGCTTTGCACTGATCACCTTCGAAGCTCATTGCGAACCCCACGCTGAGCGCTCGTTGTGAGCCTTTCCTCTTGCCTACTGTACGGGCCGCTCATTGCAGGGTTCGTTAACCTGCAAGTTTAGTGTTTAGGAATGCCATGTGTCTTTTCAGCTTCTCCCCCTGTGCTTTCCCTGTGTCTTTCTCCTCTGTGTGTGTGCTGAATGATTCTGTGGCCCGCGGTGACTGCCGTTGGTTTTATTTTCAAAGACCTGCGTGCCTGGTGTTGTTCATGTAAGTTTTACTGCCTTCAGCGTTGTGCGTTTTGTAAGTTTTGCGAGCCTGGCATTGCTGAGCCTTGTTTTCATCCTGTTTCTGAAATTTTGTGTTTTTTTTGTCTTCCATTTTGTTCCTCGCTTAGGCGATTTTGGAGTGACGAAAAACGCCAAATATGGGTGTAATTTGCTTGCAACCTCACTCCCAGGCTTCCTGTGTCTCCTTCTGTGCTGTGTGTAAGTGTGTTATAATTTTTTGTACATGTTTTTTTTTTTTTAGTAGGTCTTTAGAGTTATGCGCTTGAAGAGTGCTGCGCCGCTGGCGATCCTCGCTTCACAAGGCTCGCCTAAGTACTGCACCGCTGGACTTCGCTGCTCATTGCAGCCTAAGTACTTGCCAACTGCTTCGCCTCGCTTTGCGAGGCTCGCATGTGTGACAGCGCCGCCTAAGTGATGCGCGGCTGCTTCGCCCCTGTTCGTGAGGTTCACATGTGTAACGGTGCCCCTGGCTACCATGAGCACCTTTGGCGCTCATAGCAGCTTAAGTACTGCACTGCTGCTTCGCCTCGCTTCGCAAGGCTCATATATGTAACTGCGCCGCTGGCTGCAATGAACGCCTCATTGCAGCCTAAGTGCTGCTCAGCTACGTCGCCTCTCTTTGCGAGGCTCGCATGTGTGACAGCGCTGTTGGCTCTCGTTGCTTTGCGTGACTCGCTGTTGCGCCCTCGCTATGCGAGTGCTGCAAATTGTGATAAACATCATAAGTGTTCCCCACACTGACAACTATATTTGTGATAATCACACCATAACACTTGGTCCCAAGTATTTGATACTGATATTCCATTTAGCCAAAAACACAGATCAGTGTGTCAACAAGACAGTATATATTGTCCAACAATACAAATCCAACTGTTGTCAGGTAGTGTGTTTTATAATTACACCATATCACCAATCATTTTCCCTTAAATACCAGAGACTTATGTCTCGCTGTATTTAATGATAACAGAATGGTTTCTGTGGTACCAAATTCAACACCAGTTTTGATAAAAAGCCATTGTATATGGCAAAGTTTATTTTTACCAGGTAATGTTTGTAGTACTAAGTACCTTGTTAACAAAGGACATAAATGAGTGTGCCCAAAAACTATAATAGTGAGCAGTACAGGCCAAGTTTCTTGATAGTGTAGATGAAAGAGGCACCATATCTCAAATGATTAAACCCTGCTGCTTGGAAGTCTACAAAATGCTGGTGTAGAGGAGGTTAAAAGGATCCGCTATTTGCCATCTAGATACTGATCATAAAATGAACTACCGTATTTATCGGCGTATAACACGCACCTCATTTTAAGAAGGAAATTTCAGGGGGAAAAAAATAAATTTCAAATTGAAGAACTTTGAAGCAAAATCCTCAACCTCCCTCCTCATCCTCAACCTCTCTCCTCATCCTCAACCCCCTCCTCAAACCCTCCTCAACCCCCCATCCTCATCCTCCTTTCTCAACCCACCTCCTCAACCTCCCTCCTCATCCTCAACCTCCCTCCTCATCCTCAACCTCCCTCCTCATCCTCAACCTCCCTCCTCAAACCCCCTTCCTCAACCCCCTCATCCTCATCCAAATTTCAGGGGGGAAAAATAAATTTAAAATTGAAGAACTTTGAAGCAAAATCCTCATCCTCCCTCCTCATCCTTCCTCCTCAACCCCATCCTCAAACCCCCTCCTCAATCCCCCTATCCTCATCCTCCTTCATCAACCTCCCTTCTCATCCTCAAACCCCCTCCTCAACCTCCCTCCTCAAACTCCCTCCTCAACCCCCCCATCCTCATCCTCCTTTCTCAACCCCCTCCTCAACCTCAACCCCCCTCATCCTCAACCTCCCTCCTCATCTTCAACCTACCTCCTCATCCTCCCCCCTCAACCCCATCCTCAACCCCCTTATCCTCATCCTCCTTCCTCAACCTCCCTCCTCAACTTCCCTCCTCATTCTAAACCCCCCTGCGCATTCTAACCCCCCTCCTCATTCTAACCCCCCCCCTCCTCAACCTAAACCCACCCAAAATACCTCCCCCTCACTTACCTGCTTCTGCTCCGGCCTCCGCTCTGCTCCTTGACCCGGCGCGCCTGTGACGTCACATGCGCGCCACGTCATTAGCATATACCGGGTGCCTGTCTGGATTAATATTTATTCATCCTTAAAGTAAAAGGGCCAAAGTAAAAAAGCTGATTACTCAATTCTTGAGTATTAATTTCTAGAGATACTGCCTAATTATACCTTAAACAACATTCTGCTACTCAACCATCTACACCAGTCAAATAACCAGTACCTTCTCATTCCTTTTCTCTATTAAACATTGAAAACTTAAGATTGTGATTCTGAAAAGAGCTTACTCCAGCAATCAGAATTCCAGCATCAATAACGAAATGCACACATTAATTATGTGAACCAGTTAAAAAGTATTTATTACTGAAACAGACATATTTATCCCACACTCTAACAACAAAAGGCTAATCAATTCAAATTTGCATCCATGGTTACCCCAATCACCTTCTAGCTCACCCATGCCTGAAAGTCTAAGAGAATCACCCATTGTTTTCCATTTTCACCGTTGTATTCTTGGTAGGGGGCAATTACACACAATAGGCATAGAGACACCAGGCTAAGGGCTTGTCATAATAGAGAGAGAGACTTGTGTTTTAAGACTCCTAGGGGTCAGTTATCTCCCTAATCTGGTTAATAAGGAATTAGTTGAGTGCTAAGAAATATTGGGCATATACAATATTTCCCTTGTAATTGCTAGCCCCCCCCCAAAGAACAATCTAGACATACATTCCATTACTCCTATTTTGTTCTTACGAACACCCCAACTATAATGATGATTACCATAGTATGGGCCTACTGGTACTCAGGCAATTTCTACTATCCTATGCTTTTAACAGGCATAACAAATCACAATGTCCCCAATAGTAACCCATATCTCAGTGGGCCTTTTTCCCCTGGCACAATACGCCTATCCTATAAGGCTGAGGGACTCAGTCTGTAAGGTATTGCATAGCTTTTACCTTGGCATGCTACAAGCATGACAAACATTAAGACAATCTCTACCTCATTGTTATTAAGTATACTTTGATTATACAAGAAATTGTATGTATGTATGTATGTATGTATATATATATATATATATATATATAATCTAAACGTGTGATAATAAAAAATACTGAAATATACAAATAGATTGAATACTGGATATTATTGTATATGGAATACCATGTGACATTAACAATAACAATTTGTGGCTGATTGCTGAATACTTTTTTTGAGACCCACAGGCAGCACAAGACAGATGATTATTTTCTGTAGATATCTTTTTTTCTTAATCATTGATTTTTATTCCATTGGCTATTAATTTTATCATATGCATGATAAAGGTTAAAGGGCCACAAAATGCGGTACAATCTGGAAACAGTGCTGTAAAGATCTCCTAAAAGCATGCTGATATACTTTTTTAACTTTTGAAATACGTGATAAGTTACGTCATAAGTTAAATCCCTGTTTACATAAATCACTGGCAAGACCCAGACAGATGCACAGCAATAGCTGTATGTAGAAAGCAAAAGAAAAATTGTTTACTCTGCACAAATTCATCTGTGCAGAGAATGAAATGCTGGAAACGCCTAAATAGGAGAGTCGGGGGATAAAATCCTGTTATGCTTTCTTTGATTTCAGAGTAAAAACTAAAAAAATATTTGTCTTCACGGTGCCTTCACCCAGTGTGTCAGCATATGTTATTAATCATGGAACAGACAGGAGGAAGGGTACAATGTGTTTGTAAACAGACCTAATACTTATAGATTATTTAGCGATTATTAGTGTAAACAATAGATCATTTTAACATCTTGTACTCTTTCACATCATGAGGAGCACTTATAGTGAGATAAATGGCCCTTTAAGTTCTATTACAAATATGTGAGTGTTGTCTCTTTTTTCATGCCACCAAGACTTTTTCCATTAAAAGTCCTGGGGATATGTTCCATTAGTTTATAAAATGTGTTCTTTTTCTGTCCTCAACTCATCAAGGTTTCAACGCTTGCAGCATTTTTTCTGTTGAAATAATGGTTAATACTCTGCATATTAAAAAAATATTGCCCATTTCCTGTAAAATTTCAGTGATTTTGATTTAGAAATATTTTATATTTATCAAAATTGGAGGCTTCTTGGCCCCTATTTCTTCTTTTTCTCTCCATATGTAAAATATGATAAAACAGTTTGTAAGTGCAAGTGTATGTTTTTTACTTGTAGTTAAATATTTTCTTTGCAATTATGTCAATGTAATTTACTATATTTTATACAAGCAGTCCATAGCATTTGCACTTGAAATTTGGTACAGTTGGTACTAGTTTTTAGTGTCTTCACATTTTCAAGAGCACAGCATGTTTTTAGACCAGCACGTTATTAAATAATAATCCATGCTGTTTATCTCTCTATTTAGGTTATAAAATGGTGAAATTGTATCTCCTGAGAGAAATTTACTAAATGTAGTTTTTTGTAGGTATAAAAAGGATTTTCAGAGAATATTGAATTCAAAGGCCTCAAGGACCCCCAACACACCCTAATTACAAACACAGGGATGCATACTGAACCCCTATGTAAACTAAACACCATGGAGGCCCAAAAGGCCTGCAGTTAAATAAGAAAAAAAATACTATTCAAATTAACTAAATTATGTAAAAAATAAACTAAATTACATAAAAATAAAAATTGCATGAAAATATAAAATAATTATGTGAAAATAATAAATACAAATAAACTAAAATAAATACAATTAAAAAAAAATAATACAATACAAAAATAAAATACATTACAAAAAAAAATGTTTTCCAGATGATTTCCTTTCTCTTAACACCTATTTTATATGCTTCAAGGATTCCTCAATGACTGACTCACAAGCAATACTAAAATGATAATATGTTTTTATGGGAGAAGCATGAAGAGTATAATTTTTTAATTTTATAAACAACTTTCTTAGACCTGCAGTTAAAATGTCAATGTTGGTATATTTCAAAATAGAAAGCAACATGTGAGGAGCTACTAAATTGGTATGAAAGTCCTTTATTGTAGCAAAAAAAATCTAAAACTAAAATATCTTACTGCATTTTACATTTATTGTTTGCAATATACATTATAATTAAGCATCTCTCCTAGTTTAGTTCCGGCTAAACACTCTTCAAATTTTGCATCAACTTCTTGGCTTTGAGCTTCTGAAAAATGATTTTTCCAGTCTCCAATATCACCTAGAAGAAGAACACAATATTAAAGATAATTGAAATATTATAGCATGTATGCATGTTAAAGAAAGCAAAGGACCTTGGAATACCAAGTGGCCTTCTTCATTTAGTACAAACTATGGTGCAATTACCTCTTGACCATATGTTTTTGGTTTATTGTCCACTTAGATACCTCCTGAATATATATTTGCAAGTCTGTAATGGGCTGCATCGACATTAGGCAGGTAAGGAAACCCACATTCAAGTGTTGCATTCATTTATTGACTTACTTGAAATGGGGAAATTACCTATTCCAGAACTCACCAGGAGGAACACAGACAATCTCTATGAGGGCTGCATAAGGTGTATGGGCTTCCTGGCACCTACCTCTCAGTTTTCTTGGTTGTCACTGTACTGGGTTATTTTTACCACTGCACTAGGCGGTCCAGGCTCTTATCAATAAACAGAATAACTTAATTTATTGCAATTGTGAAATGTTAAGATTTGAATCTAACAGCATTCACAGTTTCAGAATAGTTCATTCTGAAGCCTTTTATAATTGGTAAATGTATGTGTAATTATAGTAATGTGTTTTCATTAGAGATTAAAACCAATAATAATTTTTAATATAAACATTTTTTTTTACCTTTCCTAAAAATGACATTTCCCATGGGACCATGGGTGTCTTTGGCGTTCTCCTTCATGGACGCGAAAGTGCCTTTTTCAGCAATTTGCTGGATCTGCTCCTCACTTAGAGGGATCCTTAAGAAATTAGATATTTTCTGTACTGCAGCCTTCAAGTCCTAGAAACAGAGAAATATATTGGTTTGACATTTAATATCGTTCTTCTTTGGTCTATTAGAGAAAGTAATCATAAAATTATCAAACTCTAAACTATTAAATAAAGTATTCATTTATTCTATTAGGGTTATAATATGAAAGTGAGAAATAATTATCATTTTGGTCTACAAAACAATAAGTTACTAAGCTTGATGTTATTGAATACAAATTCCAAAAGAAAGAATGAGAAAAGAGAGGGAGCGGGGATAATGTTCAGCTTAATAAAAAGTGGAACATGTTCGTTGTTTAGAAAGTGCTTGTACTGTAAGGGAAAAGAGGCTGTTATGTAATGGAGGACTCTTGAAGGACTCTTCTTATAGAGTCAAGGAAATAGCAACTAATATGTGCTATCTGTACAGTTTCTTTGAGGAATAAAATAAAAAATAATTAGCATGATTACTACTAGAAACTAGAAACACCCCATTAATAGTAGTGCACCTACAGTATGTCTTATAATACATGATGATGAAGATAATTGTAAAAAAAGTCATATTTAAATATGTTTTTTTGAAGAACTTAATAATGTGCAAAAGGTTATTACACAGTTTTAAAATAAATATTTACAGGTTTTAATTTTTAAATAAGTTTTTGTTTCTAAAATTATTGGAAACATGGAAGGAGAAGGAGGAGCTGGGGATTCATATAAGATCTGTATTGTTGTTGTTGTTTAATCCTTCAATCGTATCCCAATCTCGGTGACCATATGGACACAGCATGGCAAGCACATCTGTCTGTGTTTCTGGTTGTGCTGATCCATATGGTTTTCTTGGCAAAGATCCTGGAATGGGTTGCTAGTTCTTCTCCAGTGGACTGTGATTTGTCTGACCCCTCTGCTATGACCTGCCCATATTGGGTGACCCGACCTAGTATAGCTCACAGCTTCATTGAGGTACACAAGCCCCTGCACCACAAAAAGGTAGCGAAAGAGAAGGGGAAGATCTGTATTTACTTATGTTACAAGCTTCCTTTCCAAATTGCTCACTAAACAATAGAACACCGTGGAAGTGTAAGGCCCCATAGGATAATCACCCACAAACACAATCAATTGAATGTGAGGTTTTCACAAACCCATTCCATTATTTTTATCAATCAATCAAGCAGTAAATAGCTAATATCAAAAGGAAATCCATTAACATTAAACCCACCTGCTTCATCTCCTCATAGGTAATTATAAAAACTGTTTCATCTTCAATATGTTTGTTCCATTGTAGAGCATGATCAAAATAGGATCCCAAGCAAACTGAAATTATCATATAAAAAAGGTAAGTCGCAACACAAAATGTATATTAAATAGTGTCTATTGTGATGTCATGAAGGAATGAAAAGAAACAAAAAGAAATAAAAAAGGTGCATAGATAAAAATTATTATACAGTAGACTCTCAGTTAACCGGCACCCATGGGGATTGGCAGATGCAGGATAAATGTAGTTTCTGGTTGCTTGAGTCACTACTAAAAGACGCTCAGATTAGCTGCACATAAAGTGCTCTGCTAAGTATATTTTTTAGTGAGGGCTGTTCTAGCAGCAGCAGCTTTCACTCCTCACTTATACACAGGTATGTTCAGCTAGAGGGTGCTGTGCTGACCCTGGGGAATGTGCTGACCCTGGCTCAGTCACTCATGCTTGTCTGCTTTCAGGTAACAATGAATTGCAGAGACTTAGAGTGGATGACATCTAGGTGCCTGTAAGCATTTTGGGCCATGACAACCTGGCTCCTGGCATTTGTTGAGCCTTGTAAGAATGCAGTATTCAATTTATTTTCTGGTTGCTTGAAAATTCTGGTTGCTTGAATTCTGGTTATCTGATAGTCTACTGTAGTTCTCTTTGTATTAATGATGTGCAAAATACAGTGTAAAAATGTATGTATAAGGAACAATTGCTTTCAATGATAAAAGATAATATACCTTTTCCATTAATGAAATCTTGAAAAAACGTATCCCAAGAACTGTAGGTAGGAAGTGTTGGGTTGCTATTATGAAAATGAAAGAGTGACACAGCTGTGTCTTTAGGATTCCGAAACACCACCAGCATCTGTGACAAAATATACAATACATATTTATATGTATAAGTTGTTTAAACATTTTTTTTTCCAAAAACCACATTGCAAACAAAGAAATATTTCATGAAAAGGAAAATAAAAATAATATAATAATATTTAAGTAGTCTCTCAATATCCAAGGAATATATATAATGTAGCTTTTGTAATGCATAAACTAAAATAAAGTAGGTTAATGTGATGGAGTGTCTAGACTGGTTTAAAGAGGCAGTCAGTGCAGCGGGAGGGCTCAGTAAGGGATAAAATCTTTCGATCATGTTCCCTGTACTGGACACACCCTTTCGCTGCTAAACAATGATCTAATCAGGCCGTTACTTGCTTTAATTAGAGTGCTATATAAGGCAGCTTGCAAATGCTCAGACAGGCCAGTGTAGCCTCAGGCAAAGATATGGTAGGCCTCTATGTACTATATAAATATGTACTGAAAGAAAAGCATTTTTTTTGTGGTGTGTTAGTTCTATTGAATAGTTAGAATGATTTTAAAACCCCTCACCTGAAGGAATTTGTTTTTTGGAAATACATTTTTTTAAGGACTGGAATGCACTTGCTGAAGAGAGAAATCAATCTGTGACAAAAATAATGTATATTAAGAAGTACCCATAATAGCTGTGAGTCTTGAAGTCTCTAATTCAGAACAGGATCAATCTTTCTAGCATTTATCCTTTGTAACATGGATAAACCATTGAACTGCAGTGAATTTCTTTGAACTACTTGGGAATACTATGGAGATTTAAACAGATGGTCTCCTTACTCTTACTGACTGCTCACTTGCTAACTCTGATGCTCTGATACTTTGTACAAATAGTTAGCTTATCAGTTAACATTACGAAGCCACAACTATAAGTCTGTGTTTTAAAGTTGACTTCTGAATATATTACTTCTGTAACACCTGGCAAGCTTTTTATTAATGCATTCTAGCCATTAGATTGTATTCAATATAATGGCACATTTTACTGTCTCCATGTTTGAAAATATACTTTCTCTACAAAAATCAGATAATCAAATCTTACCTTTACTTTCTTCTCGAAAAATGATTTAGGGATGTCATCATAAAACAGATGGGATGCAAAGACTCTTGGTGACGGTTGTTCTTTGAGTTTCTGAAAATCAAAAGACAAGGCATACAATTCCATTGTTTTTTTGCATTTCTTAAAGGTACTATCTAATATTTTTTTCATGGAAACCTGAAAATAACTTCATGTAACACTTTCAGAGCATTTTAACTAGATATACATATTGTTATGCATGTGTTGATTTTTTTGTGTGCAGGAAAGCATTCTCCATATGCCACAGTGTTAGTATATTCCTACATGTGCATATATTAAATATCAGAAATAAAAATGTAGGAAGGTGAGAGGTATTGCTAATGTCACATCTTAGGCATCTGCTTCATAGGATAACACTAGGAGTTCTCCAAGCGTTACACCTTAGTGAATGGCCAATTATGTTTTACTTCCAATACTACAAACATTGTACAGTTTGAGTTTTAACATAACCTAAAGCGTGACTGAACTAATCAGAACATGTTACGGTACCAGCACATTGATAAGACTGTATGCATAATAAATCACAAAGAACAGTATTCACTAGCTACCAATAATTATATTACACTGAAATTGTGAGCTTACCTATATGACTTATCTGCTATATATGGTATCATAACCTAATCATTAATACCACTACAGTAGTTATATGGCCGCTCTAATGGTGCAGATTCCATAATTATGGGGGTAAATAACAATTTCAATGTAAGCTCTCACAAAAGATCAATGTTTGTTTAATCACAACAAATTGAATTGGTGTTTATATTGTTCTTTACTTAAAGCACAACGTTAGGGTTATTATAAAGGACTGTCTAATGAATATAATTTTTCAATTGTGACCCAAGAGTAAATACGCTCCAGATTTCACCATCCGCTAAATTAAATATTGTGTCTGAAGTAGAGCCACCCAGGGAGGGATGGCTATCTAAATTGGCATGCATAACTGCAGTTTGATAGTGACTAGAACGTGTGTTTGCACATGGCTAGCAACCCAGGTTACACTTCCCACAACTACTAAAATGTATTTAAAAGAGTGGTTTTCATCTTGGCACTTCCCCCTGGGCAGATCCACCCCAGTGTCAATACAGCACAGCAAAACTACATATATATATTATAAAAATATATTTATTAAAAATCTATCAGATATACCCAACATATTTCACTATTAGAAGTATTTCACAGAAGGACCCATGCATGGCTTCTGACTTCATTCAGCAAGGACTCTTTGTTCCAACACTAAGCATAAATCACAATGAATAATTTATTTTGAACGATAGAGTCAACAGTGGTGAGACCACCCATGAAATTCTTAAAGCACCTTGGTGGGTGTGGATGCTCCCCCTAAAGTACTTCATACAAATTATAAAATTACCCTTTAAATAAATCTATTTATTTAAAAACATTTTTGCAGTTTACTTGCTCCATATAACTACTTAGAAATAAGATGAAAAATGTTTCATTGACTCTCTACTACACTCAAAACAAATAAAGGGCAAGTTGCGTGTGAAGTTCAGTACAACCTATCCTACACAGCAGAAAAGATAACGATATAAAATCTTGACATTAACGTAGTTTTCTGAATTTGTACAGTAGTTTTTTTGTACTTCATTATTTTATACAAACCTCATATTTATTGGGAGCTCCAAATTCCAGCATTGGTAACATTGCAGGTGGGTGTAGATTGTAAGCGGCTTTTACCATTTGGTGCAAAAGGTGCAATGTCCAGTTGCTTCCTAGGAAAGAATACATATCTTTTAGCTTTGTTTATAATCATATTCTCATATTTATGTAACTGTAAATGTTGCCAGTAATCATTATTATATTTATCAAATTATTTTTAGGCTTTACAATAAAGTACCGTAATCTCCGGATTTATTTAAAGGTCACAAAAAACAATCCAGAGTGAATTAGCCATAATGAAATTGTTTTGGTAAATAAAAATAATTATTTCATATAATTAGATCATGTGGTCATCACTGGTTCCTGTGTGAGATTTCCTCCTCCCTCATGCTTTGTTTTGTGCAATCAAATGGTTTATCTAATTCATGGTGTTTTGTTCCCTAAACTCATGAGGCCCAGGCCTAGGGCACAGCAGGATGCCTAAAGTTGCTAGTTCAGTGCTATGGAATAGTGTATTCATATGTAGATAAAGGTCTATGTGCAGTTGCATTTTTGTATGTAACCGTTCCTGATATTTTCTCACATAATGGATAAAAACTGGGGTATAGGGTGTGCAAAAATCTGAATGTTTTAAGGACAGCATAAAACCTAAATACTCCTTTGATCTTGTGATTTCTGGTATAACTAATTTAGGAGTTGTACTGGTAGATTTCTTATAAAATCTGTATCATATATGCAGCGTGACATGGGTACCATTAGCACATTTAACCTCCGAATTCTTATCACATTATTAGTGTCTGTGTCCTCCGGTGTCTATTTATTACCAACAGTCTCTGATGGGTCTTTTTCCCTTCTGTCAATCATTATTATTTAATCAAAGCTAAATACCCTCAATAACCATTATTGTAAATGGACCAAGTGCAGCATTCTGGCTCTAAAATATAGGTGAGCTAAGTTCCCTTCAATAACTCCTGTATGTTATCATAAACCAACCCAATGTAGCTATACTAATAGTATATTAATATGTACACACAATGTACATGGTATAACATTAAATATATACCACCAGTGAGTTCTAGCCTGTACATCAGTAACATGCAAACATGCAATATGTCTTTAAAAAAGTCATGTTTAACTCCAGCCCCATTGCTGCAGGGCCCCTCAAAAACGTATTTTCTTAATTTCTTCGCAATGCCCCTGCCCCCTTATCTAATGAAAAATATATATATCACTCTTCAATTATTTATATATATTTTTTCTTTTATTTATACATTATATATATATATATATATATATATATATATATATACCGGTATATGTATATATATATATATATATATATACCGGTATATGTATATATATATATATATATATATATATATATATATATATACCGGTATATGTATATATATATATATATATATATATATATATATATATATATACCAGTATATGTATATATATATATATATATATATATATATATATATATATATATATACCGGTATATATATATATATATATATATATATACCGGTATATGTATATATATATATATATATATATATATATATATATACCGGTATATGTATATATATGTGTATATATATATATATATATATATATATATATATATATATATATATATACCGGTATATGTATATATATATATATATATATATATATATATATATATATATATACCGGTATATGTATATATATATATATATATATATATATATATATACCGGTATATGTATATGTATATATATATATATATATATATATATATATACACACACCGGTATATGTATATACACATCTATATAAATATATCTATGTGACAACTTATTATTATATATTATGTATTAAATATTTATTATATAGAAGGTACCGTATTTATCGGCGTATAACATGCACCGGCGTATAACACGCAGCTCATTTTAAGAAGGAAATTTCAGGGAAAAAAATAAATAAATTTCAAATAAAAAACTTTGAAGCAAAATCCTCAACCTCAACCTCCCTCCTCATCCTCAACCCCCTCCTCATCCACAACCTCCCTCCTCATCCTCAACCCCCCTCCTCATCCTCAACCTCCCTCCTCATCCTCAACCTCCCTCCCCATCCTCAACTCCCTCCGCAACCTCGCTCCTCAACCCCCCATCCTCAAACCCCCCTCAAACCCCCTCCTCAACCCCCCCATCCTCAACCCCCCTCCTCAACCCCCCCAAGCTCATCCTCAACCTACCTCCTCATTCTAAACCCCCTTCCGCATTCTAACCCCCCCCTCCCGGTATATGCTAATGACGTGGCGGGCATGTGACGTCACATGCACGCCGGGTTAAGGAGAGGGGCAGGGGCCGGAGCAGAAGCAGGTAAGTGAGGGAGAGGTATTTAGGGGGGTTTAGGTTGAGCAGGAGGGTTTAGGTTGAGGAGGGGGGTTTAGGTTGAGGAGGGAGGGTTTAGAATGCTGAGGGGGGTTTAGAATGAGGAGGGGGGGTTGAGGATGAGGAGGGGGGAGGGAATATCGGCATATAACACGCACACATCATTTCTCCCCTATTTTCAGGGAGAAAAAGTGTCTGTTATATGCCGATAAATACGGTATGTCTATATGCCAACTCATTACACACACTATATGTATATATATATATATGTATGTATGTATGTATGTATGTATATATATATATATATATATATATATATATATGAAAATTATGGGTTAAAACATTCAATGCGAAAGACATACTACTCCATAATTTTGCTATTTGTTGTGTCCCCTATTTATTTAATCTGATTAGTATTCACTCCTTAATTCACTACACATCTTAATAAACACAGTATTATCATATAATAATCCACTGCACTTGCTCAAGTCACTCACCACATTTTGGATAAGCAACCATCAGGACATCATCTTCTCTTGCTTCAAAGGATCCCATAGCCTGGAAGGTCTCAGGGCTGCATGTTGCAGTGGGGTATAACTTCCCATTGTAAGTGAATAGCAGCTTGTCTGGGGAGAGGTCCTTAACTGCCTCCATCATCTTATGCACCTCTTTCATAAACTCTGCCCTGTTAGACATTTTATGCTATTTTAGCTTGAAAAGCAATTGAAAGAAAACTACAATACTGAGAAAATCTTGTGGTGTGATTGTTGGCTGCAGTTACCTTTATTTATATGAATAAGTGGGTGGGGGCACTTTTGGACTGTAACCAAACACATGCGTGCAATGCTAACTTTCTCATTTTGCGTGACAATGCATGACCTATAGCCACAACTCACGTCATTCCAGCATTTCCAGTCTAGCTCTACTGAGGAGTGACAATGGGTAAATATGACCTGCAGTTTCATAAGCTCCTGCACGCAATGTTTAGAGTAGAAAACTCTGGCACAGAGCATAAATCTGGAGGAAAAAAGGAAATAAAGGAACAATGTAGTTTTAAAAATATATCTTGCATTTGAAAAGTCATATTTTAAACATTCCAAACATATATTTATGTATTGTCTAAATAAATTATATTAAATTGAGACTCAATGGCATTGTTTTCTTATCCACTGTCCTGACATGTTACAGGAAACAAAGGGGCACTACTACATCTTATGTGATATATTATATAAACTATATTCATATATAAATATGATCTACAATATAGTATATATATATATATATATATATGTTTATATATGTGTATATATATATATATATATATATACTGTGTATGTGTGTGTGTGTGTGTATATATATATGTGTGTATATATATATGTGTGTATATGTATATATATATATATATATATATATATATATATATATATATATATATACAGTAAAACCCCTGGTATCCGGCACCCAAAGGGAAAGCCCCCTCTAAACAACCCTTAAACCCCTCAAAATGTCTTTAACAAGGCATTAGCACCTAAACTGGACCATTTAGGCCCAAAAAAAACTATTAGAAAAAAACATGGCAACAAAGAAAAAATGAAAATGACCCTGTTCACAAGTTTGCATACCCTTAGCATGATTCCCTGTGCCTTTAGAGGTCCCCCCAACCCCTCACAAAACATCAGTGAGCCACCACCATGCTTCATAGTGGGAATTATATTATCTTCACTATAAGCCTTGTAGACCCCTCTGCAAACACAGCGCTTATGGTTGTGACCATAAAGCTCTTTTTTTGATCTTGTTACTCCATATTACAGTGTTAGAAATTGTGAAGCATGACAAGGTGTTGTCTAGCATATTGTAACTTTTTTGTGGCATTGGTGCAGTAAAGGCTTCTTTCTGGCAACTCAACCATGCAGCTCATTTTTGAGGCTGCAAGTTGCGCATGCTCATTGTGCTGCACTCGTCGCATGCGCAACTTGCGGCCTTCGGCGCTCATTGACGGCCTCTGCCCACCTCCACCATCTTTGTCCATTGCGGGCCTTGCAATTAGCGCCTTCAGCTCTTTGCCGCTCATTGCTGGCTGCGGCATGCACTATGCTCATCCATAAGCCCATAACTTTGTGAGCGTTACACACAAACTCGCAGTTACCACAACTATATATGTGATGGTCACTTTATAAGGATGACAAGGGGAAATAAATGTTTTAAATAGTTTTTTCTGTTATCATATTTTTTTATATAAATTGTTATTGGACTTTAACCAAACACATGCGTGCAATGTAAGCCGTCTTGTGCTGCGTGACAATTCATAATCTTTAAACACAGTTTACATAATTGCAGCAATTTCAGTCTACAGAGGATTGTGTAAGGTTAAGTAAGACCTGCAGTTCCGTTAGCTGCCTGAATCTTAATCACGTGTCTTGTCAAACTTTGCAGAGCAGTGAACTCTGGGCCAGAGGGCAGAACATGAACTTTAAATGAACTTTATTATCTTTTTTTTTAGAAGCAAATCACATACCTCGGAACATTTAAAGTAGCCAAAGAAGGAAGCATAATCTTTAAAAAATACCCCTAATATTAGCTACAAATTAATTTTATTGCATACCATAAATAATCATTCTATCATAGGGACAATGAATGGATTTATTAAAATATAACTTTTGTTATTGTTTTAACATCCTTAAAGGTCCATGGAAAGCATTTTTTTTCTTAAAGGTGGGCAACAGAGTTATTAAACTGAATCATGCCGCGAGTTATGGGCCGTAGACGCAAACCCGTAAACCATTCTTGCGCACGTTGGATGTGCGGCCATGAACATGATCAATTAGTCAAACCCTTAGTTATGGGTTTAGACGGAGCCAATGGCAAATGAGTTCGTCATCATTACGTCACTGAAAAATGGAGGTTAGATTTCAAAGCCTTTCGAATTACGAGTTTCGATCGGACAAACATTCCAGAAATAATGCAATATTAATAAATCTGTAAATATGATATTCTAGTCCATGTGAGTTCCATTATATGTATTAATACATTGATTGCCAGGATCGATATAACACAGAAATTAAACTGAAAGAAAGTATTTTATATTGCAGATTTGGAAGCTTGAGAATGATTTGCTATTATTTTTAATATCTAACATCACTTTCCCTTTAATTGAAAATACGGTAGTGTGTGTATATTTGCACTTACAGTGCTACGTATAGGACTTTGACCCCCTTGCAGGTCCTCTCTAGTACCCGTTGGCTTTATTGGCTCCATTTGCGGGTTACTGGTTTGAACGCCAGGCGATTTGTAGCAATTTAATAGCGATTTTCAAACCTAACAGTTACGGGCTTGACAGATCAAAAAATTTGCAGCCAGAGTACAATTTTCGACGTCCCGTAGGGTTTTTCTGCCTGTAACCCACAGATCGGTAGCGGGTTGCTTTACGGGCCAATTTAATAGCCGTAAGTCTTGCGGGCTACGTTACGGGCTACGGTTTTACACGTTGAGGGAATTTAATAGGGCTGCTAGAGTCTTACATATTCTCTGTTCACAAAGAGGCATTACCTTATTGTTCCAAGGAACTTAAAGAAGTTTTACTGCTATGTTTCAAAAATGCCATTTTAAATGTGTGATAGAATTGTTGTTTGTGTTCCATGTCTCTTTAAGATTAAATATGACGCTGTAAAATCAGTTAATGATGTAATGTTTACAGTGGTATAAGGTAGTGGAGCACTTGGGGATTAAGTTAAAAAGAGGGTAACACATAAGGGGGAATTTAACTTAACAGGACACTCATTAAGCCACGATCTACCATGCCACATCACACATTAGTGTTAAGACTACATATGATTTGCTAAAATGTAGGTATTATAATTAGGTCCGAGTTAAGGCACAGTAATGTCTGATATAGCATTATGTATCCACCACCTATTCAACCCTTTACAGACCGCTCACAGAATAGCTTGTATGTGTTAAAGGGGTCAAGCATGAGCAGTTTAGCAGCTCTTTTCTTCTGTGCAGGTGCAATGCATGTAAAAAATGCTATACTAATTTAAGTTGAGTTTAGATTCTGCACATTCATCATTAAAGGCTCCATACAGATTAGCAAAGATGCAGTGGTTGTCATGACGTCCATATTGACATATAACAACAAATCCGTTAAAATTATAACATTAGCACAACATATTAATCACTTTTGTTTATAATGTTGGTCTATCAACCATATAGTAATATTCTTAAAAACTAAAATTAGTAAAAATTCAATTTACAGCCTGTGTGTGTGTATATATATATATATATATATATATATATATATATATATATATATATACACCTTTTTTTCCCTGTAAATGTGTAGTCTTATCTGTACCTGTAGTGATATGATGATATTACCCTGTACCCTTTTCATTATTTATCCTTATTGCAATTGCAACCCACAAAAGTTACTTATAGGTAACCAGGGGCATAAGAATTAACCCCCCACCCCCCCGGTTATATATATGAATAGGGACATACATCTCCAAATACTCCCCCACACGCCCTCTTCGTTCTGCTAACGACCTTCTTCTTTCTACCACTCTTGTAACCTCCTCTCACTCCCGCCTCCAGGACTTTTCTCGCGCTGCCCCTATTCTCTGGAACTCCCTGCCTCGCTTCACCAGACTATCCTCCTGCCTTAAATCCTTCAAAACATCAATAAAAACGCACCTCTTTAAAGAAGCCTATAACCTTCCTCCCTAACATGCTCAGCACTACTCTCTCCCTACTGTACCACATAAAACTTTAACCTTTAGATTGTAAGTCTGCGAGTTTCAATCCTGCCCGGTGCTTTAGGGAAAGCGCTATGGACACCGGATTCCAAGCTCAAAGACAGGGCCACCCACTCTTTGCAATGTATGTATCTTTAACTTGTCATTGCCTGTAACTGAACTTATGTATAGCGCTACGGAATATGTTGGCGCGTTACAAATAAACGATAATAATAATAATACAAAAAAGCTAAATTAAAAGTAATTGTATATTACCAGAGTTTGCCACTAGAGTGCGATGGAGGAATGCTTTGACCCAGGAAAGCTTTTAACTCCCCCCTCTTACCAGTTTCTCTTTCTGTAAAACACTACTTTCTTTTCTTTGACTTTCTCAATTTCTACCTTTCTCTCCCTTTCTCTCTCACGCTCTTCCTTATGTTATATCTGCTCTCTGCAGCTTCTCAATCCTTTATTGGCACGTCTGTTATACTACTGCAGTTTGTTGAAAAAGTGAAAAGAATTTGAAGAAAAAAAAGCACAAAAAAAAAGATAAAAAACAGCAAACATATACATGGTGACCTAAGTTTGGGTTATTTTAATACACACATGATATATTGTACTTCCAAAACATAAAAACTGCAGAAACATGTCCACAATCTACAGTACACACAAAAATATTGTTAAAATAAAAATACTTTACAGGGTATGAGATTAATCAAAGGTTCTTCTCCTAATTACTATAAAATTCAATTATCGGGACATAAAACATATGTCAAACCTTTTTATTTTTAAATTAATGCTCAAAAAAGTTTAAATTATCTACTATAGTTCATACATTAAAAAATATGTTCTACAGATGTTTTTTGCCAAATGTTGTTGTCTTGTTTTGTAAGTACACTATTTATGCCCAAACTTACTTCAACCTATATTTTGTCAGCTTTTTTTGCCCTCTGCTTCAAATTCTCTCATCAAGCTGATTTACTCTGCAGGTAGGTCTTTCAAGATCTTCAGGATAGCAGATCATTATCCATCCTTACTTTGACTTGGACTGATAGAATTGAGGGAAAATCTCTATTGTCCTAGATCACTGCTTTTATTGGTTGTGGATAAGTACAATTCCTTTGATATTCTAACACATTTTGTTTATATTGTGTAGTGCACCACTATTGTTTGCTTTATTTATACTTATTGGTTGGTCTGCCCTCTCTTCCCTTGGAGGCTGCCTGTCCTGGGAGTAGAGTTGAATTGCACCACTAAGGGACACATGTTCTTTTTGACCCTTTAATCTCCATACCCATGTAAGTAACAATGCTAATAATCTTCTCATCCGTTATTGCAAATGATGTATGTTTAAAGCAGTGATGGACAACCTTGACATACATGGTCTGCCAACAGTCCAGGATTTCAATCTGCCTCCTTGATTCCTGTCTCTGCTCTCTGTCTGTGCTCTCTCTCAGTCTCTCGCTCTCTGTGTGCGCTGCTCTCTGTCTGTGCATTCTCTCCCTGTACACTCTCTGTCTGTGCACTCTCTCTCTCTCTGGATTCTCTATCTGCGCACTCTCTCTCGCTTTTTGTGTGCTGTCTGTGTGCTCTCTCTCTCTCTGTACCCCACCCTCTCTATGTCGATCTCTGTGTGCTCTCTGCGTGTGCGCTTTCTCTATCTGCGCTCTGTGTGCACTGCTGTCTGTGTGCACTCTCTGTCTCTGTACCCCTCCCTCTCTTTGTCAATCTGTATGTGCTCTCTGTCTGTGCCCTCTCTCTGCTTTCTATCTGTGCTCTCTCTCTCTCTGTGCACTCTGTCTGTGCACTCTCTCTGTGTGCTGTCTTTGTGCGCCCTCTCTCTCTGTATGTGCTCTTGCTCTGTAATTCTTTCTCTCTGTACCCCTCTCTCTGTACCTGTCTCTCTCTGTACCTGTCTCTGTCTCTCTATCTGTACCTGTCTCTCTCACTCTATACCTCTCTCTCCCTCTCTCTCTCACTTTGATACTCACTCTTTCTCAGAAATGCAGATGGCCGCCAGCTTCTGTTAAGATCAGGGTTTAGGCCCCATCCCCACTGACGTCATAGTCACGCCCCCTCAGCGTTAGAAACATATTTTGCTGCTCACAACTATATATGTGATGTGATATGGAATAGCATAGTAGCTATTAAAGATCCTGATATTTTTGCCAAGGTATATCAACAAGTGCAATTAAAGGGACATGGAAATATTTTTTTACTTTGTTGCATCAGAAATATGTGTCACACTGTGTTTAAAGGTCTCAGAGAACAAAAAGCATATTCAGACGTTTTTTTTCTTTTCTTGGCAGCTTGCCCTCTGCCAGCCAATGAGATCTACAGACTAAAGTATGCTTTCTGCATTTCCGTAACTGCTATTATGCATTATAAGTGTATATTTACCCTGACAGTTTAGCAAATAACAACCGAAAGACATGACCCATGCATGATCCATTTAGGCTAGTTGATGGAATAACTGACACGACAACTTGAGTTGGGAGAAACAACGGGCCACAGCTTTATTTTGACACAATGTAAACAAACAACCGTAACTTATTTAGATGACTAATTTAGTCCTTTCCTTCCGGGGGAGGAGCCCGGCCACGAACAGTGACCTCACGCTTTGAGCCCTGCCCAAAGCCCCAATGCTTATCTTTAAGCACGCCCTGTGAGGTGGGGCCATCGCCCCCTTAGGCCAGTGGGCCGGGCAACTCACCTCCCGCCGCACAGACATAAATTAAGAATACACAACATACAATAGCCACTTCTCCGAATTCTTTAACCAAAAATTATATATTAATTTCAATATTTCTTATTTATATTATATATATTATATATACTTTTTTTTTTTTTTTTTAAAGAATAAACCATAACATCTGTTAACAACAAAATACAGGGTGGGTGGGTGGGATTCCAGTCGGGAGACCGCGCTGCTGTGTTCAATGGCGCGAAACGGGCTTCCGACATGCCCCCCGACGCTCCTGATTGGCTAATAGCCTCACAGGCTCCGCTGGGTCACGTGACGCTACAGGCTGACCCAGGGAGCCTGTGCAGCCTCCGCGTCGTTCATGACCCATGCATGATCCATTTAGGCTAGTTGATGGAATAACTGACACGACAACTTGAGTTGGGAGAAACAACGGGCCACAGCTTTATTTTGACACAATGTAAACAAACAACCGTAACTTATTTAGATGACTAATTTAGTCCTTTCCTTCCGGGGGAGGAGCCCGGCCACGAACAGTGACCTCACGCTTTGAGCCCTGCCCAAAGCCCCAATGCTTATCTTTAAGCACGCCCTGTGAGGTGGGGCCATCGCCCCCTTAGGCCAGTGGGCCGGGCAACTCACCTCCCGCCACGGAGCATGCGAGGGACGCCTCCCGAGGCTGCGATCCCCCCCTGCTAGACATTAAAGCCAAGGCCCGCAAAACACTCTCCCTAAACTCGAACATCATCAACTCATACCCTATTTCCGTAAGATGAACCTTATCCTTTGCGAAAAAATCATCTGCGCCGACCGGTTCGAAATCTTTATACCGGATGGCAGAGAAACCTTGTTTTCTCACAAAGCTCGCAATCTGCTGGTTTATCTTCTGTCCAGCCTTATCTAAGCATACTGGATCGCGCGCATTACGCCATGATCTTCTCTTAATCATCTCAGACCAGATAAGGAACGTGCCAGGGAACTTCTTCACCCATTTCTCGATGTCTCGTCTCATCACCTTTAGCATTCGTCTCATGGGAACTGTCCCCAAATCGTTCCCGCCGGCATGAAGAATTATAACACTGGGCTGACCGTAACGCTGCGCGTACGTTTCCAAGAGACCGTCGAGCTGCGCCCATCGCAGACCCCGAATGCCACACCACCTTACGCGTAAGTCCATAACAGGAAAGCCCAGTTGTGCCTTTTCTTCGGTAACTGCGGCTAACCTATGGGCCCAGTACACGTATGAATGGCACACAATCCATAGTTGCTTCTGTTCCCCTGAAAGTAGAAAGCAACACCATTAAACCACTGCATTTGGCCGTACATAGGAACGAAAACGGTCTGAGTCCCACCTCGCGATGCGCTTTACTGTCGCGTCGGGCAACCCCAACCTAGCCGCTTCAGTGGCAGCTCCAATCCGAAAGGAGTGTGTCCCAAAGTAGGACTGCTTGAAACCGAGCCGATGCAGTGCGCTTTTTTAAAACTCTTTTAAACTGATACGTAGACAGTGCCGTTCCATCGGCGTGGACCAGCAGCGAACACCGTCCCACCGGTCGCTGCATAAGGTACTCCACTACACATGCATATGGGCAACACTCTGTGCCAACCTGATGCAGAACCACTTCTCTTCCTTTACCCACTTGCTCGGTCTTTGACCTCCGCAACCACAATACCACCGTACCTTCCCTGAGGCAGGTATCCGCCAATTGCAGACCCCCCGAACCGTGTCTACTGTTCGCGACTAACTCCCCTATCCTAAACGCTCCGAAGAACGCCAGGGAAAAAGCCTTTCGGAAAAGTAGAGATTCAAAGGGGTCCCTGCAAACCACCACCAATTCCTGAGCCAATCTCAGCAACAGCGCAAATGTTATTGGCCGCCTACTATCTGGCCTTTGCGCACCGCTGAACATTCCGCGCACCACCTTGTGCACTAGAAACTCCTTAGTAAGGTCCCTCTGCACAGCAAGCTTAAACATAAAAGCAAGCGCCGTGACCTGTCTCCCTACTACGGGTTTTGATTCGCCTTGCTCGGCGCACCGCAGCAGGTACCAAAGCAGGATCCCTACGCTCTTGTCCTCCGTCGTGGCACCACCTGCCAGTGCCACTAGACTATCCCATTTTGCCCACATGCGTCTATAAGCGTTCCACGTCGCTGGGGCAACAGACTGTCTCACGAGTCTCGTTACCTGACAGCTCCAATCTCCCAGAGCTCCTCGGGGATGTGCTCCCCCAGGGCGTTCGCACGAGGAGCCAGCGCCCTGAAGCGATCCTCCTGAAACCGAGAGAGGGCGTAAGCAATTCCGTTATCCACATTTGTCACGTGCCTTGCTTGAAACCATATGTTCAAGCGAAGGCAACATAGCACAAGATGCCTGAGCAATCTAATCACTGGTACGGATGCCGCCGTGATGTTGTTCACGGCTTCAACCAACCCCTTATTACCCGAATGGAAAATGACTCGCCTGTCCCTGAAACAAGGACCCCATAAGTGCACTGCTACCACCATAGGAAACAGCTCCAGGAATGTAGGGTTCAGCAGTAAACCCGCCTCTTCCCATTCCTCCGGCCATGCCGCAGCGCACCATCTCCCTTGGAGATACGCCCCACAACCGATCGGTCCAGAACCATCGGTGTGAAGGTCTAGCTCTGCGCTGGTGGTGCCCTCCTTTTGAAGGACCACCCGCCCGTTAAAATCTGCAAGGAACATCGCCCATACCCTTGCATCGTCACGCATGGCCCTAGAGACTGTTAGGAAATGATGCAGCTTCGCAATCCCTACCGTAGCCAGCGACATCCGTCTACAGAATATCCGCCCCATGGGGATAATTCTGCACGCGAAATTCAACTTCCCCAATATTGATTGCAGCCGCCGCAGGGTCACCCTCCGTGCGCCCCGTAGCGCCGTAATCTCGGCTTGCATGTCCTCCACCTTCTCTAAGGGAAGACTGCACTCCATTTTGCAGGAGTCAATCCGAATCCCTAGAAAAGTCAATTGTTCCGTAGGGCCCTCCGTCTTGTCATGGGCCAGTGGTACCCCGAATTCTGTACAGATTTCGGTGAACACCTCCAGCATGAAACGGCAAGCGTCGTTTCTCGCTGGGCCAACAAAAAGGAAGTCATCCAGGTAATGGGTAACACTCTTGTACCCCGCCTCGATGCTCACAACCCATTGTAAAAATTTGCTGAAGGCCTCGAAGTAAGCACAGGATATCGAGCATCCCATGGGTAAACATAAGTCGACGAAGTAACTTCCGTCTACGAAGCACCCCAGCAACCGATGGCTTGACGGGTGTACGGGGAGCAATCTGAATGCTGCCTCGATGTCCACTTTTGCCATAAGGGCCCCCTGGCCCTCCCTCCTCACCAGGTCGACCGCCCGGTCAAATGACTCGTAAGACACAGTAGCCTGGTCTTTTGATATGCCATCGTTTACCGAACGACCTCTGGGGTAGGAGAGATGCTGGATCAATCTAAATTTACCCTTCTCCTTCTTGGGGACCACCCCAAGTGGAGACACAACTAATCCCTGGATGGGCGGGGCCGCAAATGGCCCAGCCATCCTCCCCAATTTTACCTCATTAAGCACCTTAGCTTTGGCTACCCCTGGGAAATCCCTAGCCGACTTCAGGTTTGGGACAAGAAAACCTTGAATGTCGACCCCACATGGAATCCGGAATCCTTCTCGGAACCCGTCCTCCAACAGGCGCGCCGCTTCGGCGGTGCCTGCCAATTTACCGTAGCGCTTTAGCCACGGCAGCATGGCGGGGAGGCGTATGGGCGTCCTGCCCCTTTGCGGGAGGTTCGCCCCTGCCTCCCTCTTTGGGTCTACCGCATCTAGACAGGGGGTGTTCACCTCCGCAATTTGAGCATGCATGCTTAAACCTGCAGTTAGGTGCCCATCTGCAGACCCCCTCGTTGTACGAAAAACAGGTCTTAAGACCTGCTCCTGAGGCGTGGGTGGGGCCCTTAGCTCCACCGGCCCCGCTCCGAAAGGGCGTCGTGACTCTCATGGGTGTCATGATGTTTAGCCAATACGCCACCGCTTTGTCACTCCACGCCATACTTGGCCTCGAGGCCAAGTATTGCCGGAATTCCTCATCGTACCGCCACCAGGCCGTACCCCCATAAACCTTGTGAGCATTCCGAATTTCGTCTATGTAAACGAACAATCCCGAACTCTGTTCAGGGTGCCGCTCACACAGTACGCAAGCCCAAATAGAAAATGCTTGCAGCCAGGTATCAAACGTCCTGGGTAGCCTAGCAAAGGATTTCCCCTCCCTGGGGCCCCTCTCGGCCAGGTCTGTTTGCCTAGACATAGGGAGAAGGGAAAACAACTCTATAAATTCCCTCCTCCAGATCTTTTCCTTTACATCCTGTGGAAGGTGTGCACCTAAATTATCCAACGAGCAGAGGACTATAGGCCTCATGGCTGCGTCGGTAACTCCCACAGTGTTATTCCCAACTGCTGCAATCGCGTTGACTACCGGCTCGGGCGCGCGCAAGCTAGCTAGCGCCTCGCTCGCGCTCGCTGGCGCCACTACCGCTGCTGGCTGGGACGATGCACCCTTTGCTAGCCCCCCTATCCAAGCTCCCATTTCGCGCTCGCTAACCGCAATGTTATGCGCAGCTAATAGAGTCTTTAATGACCCAATAAAACCACCCTTGTCTGCTGCGCAGCTCAATTCTGAGCGCTCACCTGCTTCTGGAAGCTTTGGAGTAGATACGGCCAACGGAGTATCCCCGCGTCTCTCCTGACGCTCCGGGGACTCTGACCGTCTGGCCCTCCGCGGGCTTCTCCTCTCAGATCCAGTGCAAGCACAGCTGCACCGACAAGATCTTCTGCTTCTAGACCTGGATCTCCTTCTGGATCTGTGGGTACAAGAAGAACAGTCACTAGCTCTCCGCGACCTGCATGCCCGCGCCCATACCGCCCTTTCCTCGTCTGAGGAAGGGTCCTGGTCAGCTAAGCTTGCGCGGCTGGAGTAGGCTAGCACTGCCTCCGCCGCCCCCTGTAGGGGGTCCCCTGAGACTTCCTCGGGTGTTGGAATATCCAGCTGTTGGTCAGTCTTAGACCCTTTGCGCTGTGGCCTAACCGTATCGCCCTCAGTCTCTACTCTGCTACGCCTTAGCGGTGTGTGCGTAAATAGCAGCGGACTGTACCTGCTCGTAGCCTTCTTAGCTCGAGTGGGGCGTCCTAGCCTCGCCACTGCTGCTGTCACAGGCATGTCATCAATCATGACCATGCTGTCTTGGCTATTCATCTCTCTGATGACCCCGTCTCTTCTCTCTCTCGTCGTCACCATGCTCCTCTCACTGCCAGTTGGGCGTCCCTGTAAAGTACCAGAAGCACTGTTAATGAGGGAAACCCCAGGGACCGTCTGCTTGGCACCGTGAGGGCCTGTAGGAGCCTTTTTAGGACTCCCTGCTTTTCTCTTACCCCCTGCACCCCCCTTACGGGGTGTTAAAGGGGTGTTTCGCGACCTTTGTCGCGGCCTAGGACCTTTAGGCAAGTTGGCAGGTGGTGGCCGGAGTGCTAGGCCCTCACCCCCACCGCCCATGATCCTGGCGCTCGCCTGCCTGGGGGGTATGGGGTCCCGGCCGCCCTGACCTGTAACCCCCCCCATCTCTGGTGTCTCTGCTACCCGATGGACGTGGGTCTGGCAGCCCTACAGTGGTGGGATGGGAAAAAATTTCCCTGGAGGCATCAGAATTGGCTAGGACACCAGCCACCGCAGGCTGTTCCTGTACAATGTGCTGAGCTCCAAGCGCAGAAGGCATGGGAGGTCCCAGCCTGTCCTGCACCCACCTGACCCCTTGGCTTAAGGCACGGGTCCTAACCTCAGCCAGTAAGGCCTCTAAGCCTTCTGGATCCATATTAAATGCTAACAGGGGAACAAACAGGGGGAACAACAAGCAGAAATACAGGCACACACAGACACAGGAACACACACAGGCACAGCACACTCACAGGGAGACAAGGACACACACACACACAAAAACGGAGGAAGAAAAAACACAAAAACGGAAAAAGATAGCCTCAACAGTTATATCCCCTTATATGCTGGTAAGCTGGGGTGAAATCTCAGTAATTAAACCTTCCTACTTTAGTTTTAGCTGCAGGACCTCAGACCTCCGTCCATTCCAGTCGGGAGACCGCGCTGCTGTGTTCAATGGCGCGAAACGGGCTTCCGACACGCCCCCCGACGCTCCTGATTGGCTAATAGCCTCACAGGCTCCGCTGGGTCACGTGACGCTACAGGCTGACCCAGGGAGCCTGTGCAGCCTCCGAGTCGTTCATTATTGTGGGAAATATAGACAGAAACATGGTCAGAAGCACTAAATCTGAGAATGAACAAACCTTAATAGCCCTGTTATCTATGCATTATAATCCACTTATAGAGCACAGGAAAACTATGCTGTATCAAATCAACGTACTGTGAGCAAGATGTTTATGTCCAGAGTCACCTGTGACCTTAGGGAGACCAAATCCTATGGGTCATTTGCATGTACATCAAAACAAGGTCATAGGCGCTCAATCTGAAAGCAAATAAGGCTATGATAACTTACTAACAGAACAGCACCCTTTTTGCTATTCATATTGAGGAATATAGAGTATAAAATATTCTGTATATACAAATGACCCTTGGGATTTGGTCTCCCTAAGATGCATAGGAGACTGCGTACATGGACTCCTTGCTCACTGTTACACCTCACTGATAAAGCCACAGAGACTGAAAGAATTGAGGTTTATCTTGATCAGGGTAGAATTGCATGGCATTTCTAGGCTGGATGATTTAATGCTTTAATTAATGCTTTATCTGTATTTTAAATATGTAGTATCATTAGCCTTCAACCAATGCAGTCATGAACCTGGAAGCTATGTTGTCATAAACCCTCTGTCAAAAGGAGGAATCAGCAGGTCCTTCAAATAAAGGAGTCCAACCAGTTCGGTTCTCTCTTCTGCTGTATTCTGTGTATTGGTGCTAGGGATTCCCTGGAAGTAGGTCAGTTTCAGGATCTGGGCAGGATGGCCTGTGTAGGAAAATGGTTTTAATACATCATGTTTCCTCACTATGTCTCAAGCACACAGCAGTAGAATAGAGAAGCACTTCACTCCAGGATTTTCAAGGCTGTTGTCACAATTGCTTCCGCCTTCCAGTCACCAGGTGATTTTAGACCCCAAATGGATTATGGGCAACTGGACATCTGTATCAGATAGTAAAGTTATGCATCTGCTGCGCTATGCTCCATCTCAAAAGATGACCATTGTTCCCGGCCACAGTATTGAGCCGGCACATTGGGTTGTGGTCTATGATAATCACAAACTCTGCCAAAAAGGTAGAGCTGTAATTTCTTTAGGGCCCAGATGACTGCCAAGCAATCCTAGCCACATAGCTGACGTCTTGGGGCAACAGATTGTGGCTCAGGTATGCAATGGGGTACTCATCACCCTGGGCATCCACCTGACCCACACCCTTGATGCCATAGGTGTAAGCATCTGTCTGGACCAATAAAGAGCGAGAGTAATCCTGAGCAACTAAGATGGGGTGGGGAGTTTCAGATGCCAGAAGGCTCACATTCAGGGGCCCACTGTTTGATGAGGCCCATCACTGGGTTTGCCAGGTACTTTAATGGTGAATATACCAGGGCTAATACCCTGTTGTACCCAAAAATGTAAGCACCTGCCTCTTATTCAATGGGGTGGGCTAATCTCTATGAAGGCTACTATGCTGGCTCTGGCCAATCCCTCCCACTCATTACTCTGTGCCCTAAGTAATTCACCACCCTCTTCTAGCAAACTGGCTCTTGTCAGGGTGAATGGTCATCCTTACGTGCAGGATCCAACCCAGGACAGTGCCTAGGTGGTCAAGTTCCTAGATGGTCCTTGACGAAGCAGCAGTGAAACGTGCGCGTCGGCCAACATAGACACAGCTTCACTTCCTGGTTGTGACGTTACTACAGCAGAGGAACACTAGACTGCTGGGCCCAGCTTGTCTTAATCCATCGCCACACGGACTCTGCTAGCAACTTATTAAGATAAGAACATCATAGCCTGATTTCAAAAAGTCTGTGCTATTTAAAAATTATTATATGACTTCTAACTTTTGTTTAATGGATATGGTGTGTAGCTATTTGAGAAAAGTGTGATTTCATATTTATCCACAACAATAGCTTCATTTGTCCTTAATATATCAATACTAATTGTTCAGTTCTGTAGCTTTGGGGGATGCTATATATAGTTCCAGACAGAGTAGTTAGATTTATATCATCAGCCTAAGGAGTAAATGGTGGGCCCCAATGGCTACCACATATATAGTATCAAGTCACTATAATAGTATAGATAGCACTGTTTAGTAGGGGGTAAGTGGTAGATCACCAGCTCCACCATAATAGCTAGGGACCATCCCCTTCATATTTTTTTTTTTTTTATAATATTTATTTTTCATTATTGCAAAAACAGATTTAAACATATTACAATAACATAGTCAAATAATTTTACAACAACAATTTATAAATTATCCTCTCTGCCATTCGTACTCTTTCATTCACCATTCAACCCTACTGACGTTTAAATGTTGATGTTTGTGTCTTGTTTTTGGTCCCAAATTTTCCATTTTAGTATGTCACCATTAATAAAACCCTTTTGTTCATAATCTTTCTCTAGTTCTCGTATATATTTTATTTTCCACATGATATCGAAAAAGTTTGGAGCAGTTTTGGCTTTCCAGTTGGAAATTAAGATATTTTTTGCTACTGAGAAAGTCAAAATTGCAAAGGCTTTTTCCTCTAAAGTGAAATCGTTCGGAAAATTATGCAGCAAGCTGCATTCTCCCTTAAACGGGAATTGCTTTCCCACAATATTAAACAAAAATGTATAGCAACTTTTCCAAAATGGCTCTAATCTCGGGCATTCCCACAGAATATGCAGCAAATGGGCGATATTGCCACAGTCCCTCCAACACATTTTTTCCGTGGCATTATGGGAGATTTGAGCGATTTTAACGGGAGTAAAATACCAGTGATTAATTATTTTAAAAAATGTTTCTCTATATGTTGATTGTTTGATAAATCTATTTGTTAATTTTAAAGATGTTTCCCAGTCTTTAACCTCTAAAACTATTTTCAGGTTCTGCTCCCATTGCTCCATACCTTTGGTTTTGGATTTTTCTCCACACGATCTTGTTATGTTAAAGCATTTACTTATTAAATGTTTATTTCCTGATCTCAGGAGAATTTTTTCTACCTCTTTTGATTCTTTACTATTTTGTAGGGTAATGTTAAGTTGACTACAACTGGATCTATATGCTTCATAGATTAACCATCCTTCTGTTGCAATCTTAAATTTTTTTCTAATCTGATCAAAAGATGCCATAGATCCTTGGATTAAAGTGTCTCTAACTCGTATCAGGCCCTTTTTTTTCCACTCGTTTAAAGTGCCTTCCATATTTCTATGTAACAGTGCTTTTAGTGGGGTCATTAAACTGCCCTCTGATATTAAAACGTTTTTCTTGTTAATTTGTTTCCAGTTTTTTAAAATTTCTTTTACCACCCCTGATCCAGTCATAATATCCTTGTGGGGGAATTTCCCTTTATAAAACAAGGCTGATAAGTGCCATTCTGGAATTAGTGCTTGTTCAATATGCCACCATGGGAGATGAGCAGCTGTTTCCAGCCATTTTAACGCGTGAACTATACTATTGGCTTCTTGGTAAGGCAATAATAACGGGTAAGAAATTCCTCCTTTTACAAAAGTTCTTCCCATGGTTATTTTTTTTATTCTTTTATGTTTGGATTGATGTATATAAAAATCAATCATTCCCTTGAGTTTCTTTAACCATATTTTAGGGATTTTAAAAGGAATACATCTCAAAAGGTAATTAACTCTTGGAAGAATCATCATTTTTACGACTGCAATTCTACCTGAGAATGAAAATCTGTTCTTTCTCCATTTTTCCATAATCTTTTGACATTTCACATATAAGTCTCTATAATTCTTGTCCACCATTTCTTGAGTTTTGCTCATAAACACTATTCCAAGATGTTTGAAAGATTTAGAATTCCAGTTATATGGGTATAAAGCCTTCAAATTGGATAGTAGCTTTTTTGAAAAATTGAAATATAAAGTTTCTGATTTTTTGTAATTCATTTTATAAAACGAAATTTTACTGTATGTTTGGATTATTTTTGATAAATGATAAAGGGATTTTTCTGGGTTAGTAAGTGATAAAATAACGTCATCTGCATAAAGGCTAGTTTTATACTCCCTCTCCTCCACCCTAATCCCAGAAATCCTGGGGCATGCTCTAATAGCTTCCGCTAGAGGTTCTATCATTAATGCAAATAGGGAGGGAGAAAGAGGGCAACCCTGTCTAGTACCGTTTGATATTTCAATTGAGTTTGTGCTACTTCCCAACCCTGCTATTTGTGCCGATGGGGAACTATATAGTGCCCCAATTGCTTTAGACCCAAATTCTCCGAACCCGAATTTAGCTAGTGTTATTCGCATATACTCCCACCCTACTCTGTCAAATGCTTTCTCTGCATCTAATGACAAGAATAGGGTGGGAGTCCCTCGGGAACTCGTTATTTCACCTAAGTTCATGATTTTTCTGATATTGTCCGAGCCTTGTCTTCCTGCTATAAATCCCATTTGATCTGTTGTTATTAGTTTTCCTATCACCTGTTGAATTCTAAGGGCCAATATTTTTGCATATATTTTAATATCTGCATTTAATAGCGAAATAGGCCTATAATTGGAACAATATTGTGGGTCCAAATTAGGTTTAGGAATCATAATCAGTGTCACTTTTAACATTTCTTTTGGAATACATCCTGTATTTTTAATTTCGTTAAAGGAGTTTGTCAAATAAGGGCTCAATAGTTGACCAAAAGTTTTATAAAAACAATTAGTGTATCCGTCTGGTCCCCTTCATATTTAATGTAAGGGTTTTTTAATATTATATTTTGCACTCACCAGTGGTAAATTTACCACTCATTGCACCAGCATTTTAACATTCACTGCCTGGAAGTATCTTTTCCTCTCACATAGCTACAAAAATGATCAAATATCTATTACGATATTAACCTAGTATCCATTCATTCCTAGGTTATATGCTCCATATTTGAAGACAATTAGAAACAAAAGGACACAGTGTATTATATCTACATTAGTGACAATATATTGAAAATATAGATAGATTTATTATAATCAACTTTAAGGAAGAAGTTTAGTGTGTTATACTTATTTTGTTTCAATAGTTTTTATTGTCACAGAGTTGTAAATCTTATACAGTATTAATGTTTCAGCGATGGCTCGCAGGCCAAATTTATATTGTAGATTGCTTAACCGTAAACTTATATGATGGTGACATTTTCATTTAGTGACAGTTCCATTACATTTTCCTTTTTCTTAACCTTTCTAAGTAACAATAAACTGGTAGCATGGTTGTTTGCCTGTTTTTGAGATTTCTGATGGTTTTAGTATGATATGCTACCTCTTGTTACAGTTTTTAACATACAAAATAAAATTAACTGGATAAAACAACTTTAACTACAGTGTCATTCATGCTTGTGTCTAATGATTCTTCTTTCTGTCCTTTCATGTCGAGGGACCGTGTTTGTATGTATACTAGACAGTAGTTTGAAGTAGGTCACTCACCTCTGAGTCTTGCCGTTTGGCGCTGGTCTGTGGAGTCCGGCAAGGGGGGGCCCCAGTTCACTTTTCTTGAATTGGTTTATCTCCTAGTTTGTCTGCTATCTGTGTTTATGTTTGTTATATTTCTATTGCCTGTGTGGAGGTTGTCCCTGCCCCCCATATTTCTAGAAATTTTGGGTATGTGTTGTTAGTCGTGTGTGTGAATCTGTCAAACAACATTATGCCATTTAATTTGTGTATTACCTCTTGTATCCTGAGGTCTGGGGTTCACCATTTTTGAGCTATGTGGCTTTTTGCTAATAGCATCAGGTACTGAAACCATTTATTCTGGCTTTTCGAAATATGTGTAATAGGTCCTCCTAGGAGGCATGTGTCAATTAACCAAGGGATTGGTGTATGCAGTGTCTCTGAGGCTAGTTTTAGCACTTTGTTCCAGAGGTTTAGGGCTATGGGGCATTCCCACCATATATGTTTGAATGTCCCCCTATCCTCGCAGTGCCTGAAACATTGTGGGGGGATTCGCGTGTTAATGGTGTGTAGTTTTGCGGGTGTATAATATGCTCTATGGAGGAATTTTATGGATGTTTCCCTAAGGGAATAGCTCAGGGGGCTCTTCACAAGTTTGAGGCAGGTTTTCTCCCAGGCCTTATCGTCTTTTGGGGTTCCTATGTTTTAATCCCACTTCCACTTAAAGGGAGCTGTGTTGTTGTTGTGCTTCTCTCTTATTGCTGCATATAGTGTGCTTATGATGCCTTTTGTAAGTGGGGCTTTTTGGCAGATCACGCTTAGCCAGTTTGGTCTGGGGGCTCCCCATTTCCTAATAAGTGTTGTTATGTAGTGTTTTATCTTAAAAAAGTTGAAATGTTCTCTTAATGGGATGTTATGGTTATGTCGGAGCTGGTCAAAGGTAAGGACCTTATCATTTTGTATCCATTTGTCTAGGGTGTCTAGTTTGTATCGCATATCGTTGGGATTGTTAAAGTGGGTGTTAAGTTGGATAGGCCTCTTGTTATGTGGTGTGCCTTGTTGGTTTTGTACCAGGTGTGTAATATATGTCTGATGATTGGGTTGCTGTGTTTCTCGCATGCGTGTGGTATGGTGGGCGACCATGTCACATTGTCTCATTTATGTGGGTGCATTTTTATGTTCTCCACAAATACCCAGATTGGCTGGTGCTCCACGGAGTGGGATTGGGGAAGGAATGCTAGTTGGGCTGATGTATAGTAAGCTTTTAGGTCCGGGCACGCTATGCCCCCGATGTTATAATTGCTATATAGCAGCTTCTTTGAAATTCAAGGTTTTTTGTTGCCCCATCTTGTTAGATGCTTTTTCGTTTTATGGGAATAGGGAGGGTCCTAAACAAGTACAACAGCCTTGGTAATATGTTTAATTTGATGGAATTTATGCGTCCCGTCCAGGAGATCAGGAATTTACTCCAATTTTTTGTGTCTGCATATAGGGTTTTGAATATAGGTGGATAGTTGGCCTCATACAGCCCAGACAGGTCGGGGGTCAGTTTTATTCCCAAATAGTTGATTTGGTCTGAGGACCATGTAAAGTTATATTTTATTTTTAGTCTGGTTAAGGTTTGTTCCGGAATGTTGGAGCCCATAGCCTCAGTTTTATTATAATTAACTTTTAATCCCGAAATCATTCCGAATTGGTCCAGGGTCTCCAGCAGGGGTGGTATAGAGGATTCCGCCTCGGTCACAGTGCATAGAATGTCATCTGCATACATGCAGCATTGGAATTGGTGGGACCCAACCCAAATCCCCTTGATACCCCCAACCGCCCTTATTCTCTGTTCGAGAGGTTCTATCGCCAAAGCGAATAGTAATGGTGACAAGGGGCACCCCTGTCTCGTCCCTCTTTCTATGTCGATGTAATTTATGTTTTCCCCTTCTAGTTTCAGGAATGCTTTGGGTTTATTGTATAGGGTGTTAAAGATGTTGAGAAAATTTCCCCTGATCCCCATTTTGTGTAGCACTCCTTTCAGATAGCCCCACTCTAGGGAATCAAAGGCTTTCTCTAGGTCAAAAGCGATGGTGCAGAGTGATTTGTTGTTTGCCTTGGCTATATGCATAACATTCATTATCCTTCTGATGTTGTCCCCCGCCTGTCTGTGCGTCACAAAACCAACTTGATCTTTGTGTACCAATTTTGGGAGGAATTTTGAGATTCTGCAGGCCATAATTTTTCCTAGTATCTTAAGGTCACCTTTTAATAGGGAGATGGGTCGATAGTTCTTGGCTTCTATGGGATCGCGGCCTGGCTTGGGGAAGAAAATGAGGCTTGCTTGTGTGAATTCGTGAGCTATCTGTTCCCCTTTGAGTATGTTGTTGAATAATTTGGCTAGGTATGGTGACAGGTGATCAGTGAATGTCTTGTAATAAATATTTGGCTACCCATCTGGTCCTGGCACCTTTCCTAGTTTCATTCCTTCAATTGTTTCCCTGACTTCATTTAGTGTGATTTCTGTATTAAGGGCTTCTAGATCTGTGGTTGATATTTCTGGTAAATCTAGGCCGCTTAGATAGTTTTGGATCTGGTATGTTGTAGAGGTTTTCTCTGATGTGTAGATTTTCTGGTATAAGTTTTTAAAGGTTTCTTGTATTTTGGATTGGCTTTGGGTTATATGGCCATCTGCTGTTTTTATTTGGAATATTTGATTGTTGTGTGGTTTTGTTTTCAGTTTCCTGGCGAGCATTGGGGAGCATTTGTTTGCCTGCTTCAGGAATGTGTGTTGGGATCTGCGCATTATTCTTTCTGATTTAATTGTTAGAATGTTATCTAATTCTTGTCTTGTTTTTACTATTTCCGCTGTCCTTGTAGGGTTCAGCTTCATTTGGTTTAAGGTCTCTAGTTTGTGTGATTTTTTAGTTAAGTCTGCCTCTTTTTCATTGGGGGTCTTTTTGTAAGTGGTGGCTATCCTTATAATGGATCCTCGCATATAGGCCTTATGGGCTAGCCAGAGCCAGCCTATTCCTGTCTCTGGTTTTTCATTTTGTTCAAAGTATTGTGTCAGTTCTGATTGTATTTGCATTTTTGTTTCTGGCATGGCAATAAGGGACTCATTTAGTCTCCAGTTAAATTTGGATTTTAACCCTGTGTTCAGGTTCAAAGTGATGGCCACCGCAGAGTGATCGGACCATGGGCAGGGGATTATTTGTGTGTTGCTAGAGTGGTCAAACAACCCAGAGTCCAGAAATGTCATATCTATTTTGGAGTACGTTTGATGTGTGGGGGAGAAGAAGGTGTATTCCCTTTCCAGGGGGTGATGTCCCCTCCATGCATCTATTATGTTATTATTTTGCATTAGCATTTGAATCTTTTGTAGTTGCTTACTAAATCTTAAGTCTGATTTATTTCCCGACCTGTCCAGTGTGGCTTGTAGAGTGAGATTGAGGTCTCCCCCCAAAATTATCTTCCCTGTGTCTAGAGGGATTAAGGTATTCAGTAGTTTGATTAGGGATTTGTGTGGCGCAGTGGTGGGTGCGTAGAGGCTTATTAGGGTGATTTTTTTCCCCTAGTATCGATCCAATTAAGATAATGAAGTCCCCTTCCTTATCCACAATTTTACGTTCTAATTGAAATGGGAACAATTTATGTATTATTATTGTGGCCCCTGCTCTCTTGGTTTTCTGTGTGGCTGAGTAAAAGGTAGGGTATTCCCTGTGAAGGTATTTTGGTAGTTTGTCTTGGGCAAAATGTGTCTCCTGTATGAAGAGCACTGCCGGTTTACACTTTTTGTAAAAGAGGAATGCCTTCCTTCTTTTAAAAGGGGTATTAAAACCCTTTACGTTATGGGAAATGAGATTAAATGTGACCTCTGCCATGTGTGTCGTGTTTTTTGTCTGTGTAGGTTGTTCTCACCTGTCTGTTGTTCCTGGTCCCGGGGCCCTCCCCCTGCGGAGTCCAGTTGACCTTGAGGCTTGTGACCTTGTGTAATTGTGTGGAGCCGCTTGTAATGTAAGCAAACACAAAATGACTTTAGTAACATGCATAACATAAATACATAACATTTGTTTAACGTAGACTTGTAATAAGCAACCATGGTTAACAACACATTCTCCTGGCACTTCTCCTAGTAGAAGTACCCTTAAGTTAGAGAGTAAAGGGGATCTGTTCTCCGCTTTCCCTCTGGGAGAATAACCGTGACCTAGTGCCTATTCTGTATTATTTAATTCAGTTCCTTATTGTAGTGTCCTTCTGTTATGAAGGGTTCTCTTCAGTCTGTGTATATCTGGTTAGTAGTGCCTAGCGCACTACTCAAATTTTATGTTTTCCTGTATCTGAACTGACTACAGGAACTCCATGTGTGTTTCAGCTTAATCATCCTTTATGTCAAGATTTATTTAGTGTGCGAGCAACCGGGTTTGTTTGTTGTTAATGTCTTTGCTGTTTTCTTGTGTTATTTGTTGCAGTTGTACAGCATCTGGGATGATCTTTGTTTTGTTTGTTGTTCATTATTCCTAGAAATGATTCAACCAGTTTTGTCGTAATGATGAGTTTGTACTGTTATTGTGTTCAGGTGACTCTCTCCTGATTTTTATTTGCTGTGTCTCTTGGAGGTGTGGGCTTTTCTTGCCGGGTTTTCTTTGTGCTTTTACTGTTGGTAGTCTTCGTCCAGGCCCTAATGGGCCTTTGGCTTGCGTCGTTGTTGGTATGTGGTTCTTGTCCGGGCGGTTGTTTTAGTTGTAGTTGTTGTAAAAGTTTGTGTCCTTCATCTGGGTTATTGACTTTATGAAATGACCCGTTCGCCTGGAAGATTAGGGTGAATGGGAATCCCCATCTGTAGGACATTCTATGTGAAATGAGAGTTTGCAGTATTGGTCTCATTGCTCGCCTTTTTTCCAAAGTTATGGAAGAGAGGTCCATGAAAATTTGCAGGTCACTGCCATCCGGGCCTTTGATAGCTCTTATCTTCCTTGTTGCTGACAGAATGAGATCTCTAGTGCTTTGTTTTAAGTATCTGAGAGTGATCGGACCATGGGCAGGGGATTATTTGTGTGTTGCTAGAGTGGTCAAACAACCCAGAGTCCAGAAATGTCATATCTATTTTGGAGTACGTTTGATGTGTGGGGGAGAAGAAGGTGTATTCCCTTTCCAGGGGGTGATGTCCCCTCCATGCATCTATTATGTTATTATTTTGCATTAGCATTTGAATCTTTTGTAGTTGCTTACTAAATCTTAAGTCTGATTTATTTCCCGACCTGTCCAGTGTGGCTTGTAGAGTGAGATTGAGGTCTCCCCCCAAAATTATCTTCCCTGTGTCTAGAGGGATTAAGGTATTCAGTAGTTTGATTAGGGATTTGTGTGGCGCAGTGGTGGGTGCGTAGAGGCTTATTAGGGTGATTTTTTTCCCCTAGTATCGATCCAATTAAGATAATGAAGTCCCCTTCCTTATCCACAATTTTACGTTCTAATTGAAATGGGAACAATTTATGTATTATTATTGTGGCCCCTGCTCTCTTGGTTTTCTGTGTGGCTGAGTAAAAGGTAGGGTATTCCCTGTGAAGGTATTTTGGTAGTTTGTCTTGGGCAAAATGTGTCTCCTGTATGAAGAGCACTGCCGGTTTACACTTTTTGTAAAAGAGGAATGCCTTCCTTCTTTTAAAAGGGGTATTAAAACCCTTTACGTTATGGGAAATGAGATTAAATGTGACCTCTGCCATGTGTGTCGTGTTTTTTGTCTGTGTAGGTTGTTCTCACCTGTCTGTTGTTCCTGGTCCCGGGGCCCTCCCCCTGCGGAGTCCAGTTGACCTTGAGGCTTGTGACCTTGTGTAATTGTGTGGAGCCGCTTGTAATGTAAGCAAACACAAAATGACTTTAGTAACATGCATAACATAAATACATAACATTTGTTTAACGTAGACTTGTAATAAGCAACCATGGTTAACAACACATTCTCCTGGCACTTCTCCTAGTAGAAGTACCCTTAAGTTAGAGAGTAAAGGGGATCTGTTCTCCGCTTTCCCTCTGGGAGAATAACCGTGACCTAGTGCCTATTCTGTATTATTTAATTCAGTTCCTTATTGTAGTGTCCTTCTGTTATGAAGGGTTCTCTTCAGTCTGTGTATATCTGGTTAGTAGTGCCTAGCGCACTACTCAAATTTTATGTTTTCCTGTATCTGAACTGACTACAGGAACTCCATGTGTGTTTCAGCTTAATCATCCTTTATGTCAAGATTTATTTAGTGTGCGAGCAACCGGGTTTGTTTGTTGTTAATGTCTTTGCTGTTTTCTTGTGTTATTTGTTGCAGTTGTACAGCATCTGGGATGATCTTTGTTTTGTTTGTTGTTCATTATTCCTAGAAATGATTCAACCAGTTTTGTCGTAATGATGAGTTTGTACTGTTATTGTGTTCAGGTGACTCTCTCCTGATTTTTATTTGCTGTGTCTCTTGGAGGTGTGGGCTTTTCTTGCCGGGTTTTCTTTGTGCTTTTACTGTTGGTAGTCTTCGTCCAGGCCCTAATGGGCCTTTGGCTTGCGTCGTTGTTGGTATGTGGTTCTTGTCCGGGCGGTTGTTTTAGTTGTAGTTGTTGTAAAAGTTTGTGTCCTTCATCTGGGTTATTGACTTTATGAAATGACCCGTTCGCCTGGAAGATTAGGGTGAATGGGAATCCCCATCTGTAGGACATTCTATGTGAAATGAGAGTTTGCAGTATTGGTCTCATTGCTCGCCTTTTTTCCAAAGTTATGGAAGAGAGGTCCATGAAAATTTGCAGGTCACTGCCATCCGGGCCTTTGATAGCTCTTATCTTCCTTGTTGCTGACAGAATGAGATCTCTAGTGCTTTGTTTTAAGTATCTGAGAGTGATCGGACCATGGGCAGGGGATTATTTGTGTGTTGCTAGAGTGGTCAAACAACCCAGAGTCCAGAAATGTCATATCTATTTTGGAGTACGTTTGATGTGTGGGGGAGAAGAAGGTGTATTCCCTTTCCAGGGGGTGATGTCCCCTCCATGCATCTATTATGTTATTATTTTGCATTAGCATTTGAATCTTTTGTAGTTGCTTACTAAATCTTAAGTCTGATTTATTTCCCGACCTGTCCAGTGTGGCTTGTAGAGTGAGATTGAGGTCTCCCCCCAAAATTATCTTCCCTGTGTCTAGAGGGATTAAGGTATTCAGTAGTTTGATTAGGGATTTGTGTGGCGCAGTGGTGGGTGCGTAGAGGCTTATTAGGGTGATTTTTTTCCCCTAGTATCGATCCAATTAAGATAATGAAGTCCCCTTCCTTATCCACAATTTTACGTTCTAATTGAAATGGGAACAATTTATGTATTATTATTGTGGCCCCTGCTCTCTTGGTTTTCTGTGTGGCTGAGTAAAAGGTAGGGTATTCCCTGTGAAGGTATTTTGGTAGTTTGTCTTGGGCAAAATGTGTCTCCTGTATGAAGAGCACTGCCGGTTTACACTTTTTGTAAAAGAGGAATGCCTTCCTTCTTTTGAAAGGGGTATTAAAACCCTTTACGTTATGGGAAATGAGATTAAATGTGACCTCTGCCATGTGTGTCGTGTTTTTTGTCTGTGTAGGTTGTTCTCACCTGTCTGTTGTTCCTGGTCCCGGGGCCCTCCCCCTGCGGAGTCCAGTTGACCTTGAGGCTTGTGACCTTGTGTAATTGTGTGGAGCCGCTTGTAATGTAAGCAAACACAAAATGACTTTAGTAACATGCATAACATAAATACATAACATTTGTTTAACGTAAACTTGTAATAAGCAACCATGGTTAACAACAAATTCTCCTGGCACTTCTCCTAGTAGAAGTACCCTTAAGTTAGAGAGTAAAGGGGATCTGTTCTCCGCTTTCCCTCTGGGAGAATAACCGTGACCTAGTGCCTATTCTGTATTATTTAATTCAGTTCCTTATTGTAGTGTCCTTCTGTTATGAAGGGTTCTCTTCAGTCTGTGTATATCTGGTTAGTAGTGCCTAGCGCACTACTCAAATTTTATGTTTTCCTGTATCTGAACTGACTACAGGAACTCCATGTGTGTTTCAGCTTAATCATCCTTTATGTCAAGATTTATTTAGTGTGCGAGCAACCGGGTTTGTTTGTTGTTAATGTCTTTGCTGTTTTCTTGTGTTATTTGTTGCAGTTGTACAGCATCTGGGATGATCTTTGTTTTGTTTGTTGTTCATTATTCCTAGAAATGATTCAACCAGTTTTGTCGTAATGATGAGTTTGTACTGTTATTGTGTTCAGGTGACTCTCTCCTGATTTTTATTTGCTGTGTCTCTTGGAGGTGTGGGCTTTTCTTGCCGGGTTTTCTTTGTGCTTTTACTGTTGGTAGTCTTCGTCCAGGCCCTAATGGGCCTTTGGCTTGCGTCGTTGTTGGTATGTGGTTCTTGTCCGGGCGGTTGTTTTAGTTGTAGTTGTTGTAAAAGTTTGTGTCCTTCATCTGGGTTATTGACTTTATGAAATGACCCGTTCGCCTGGAAGATTAGGGTGAATGGGAATCCCCATCTGTAGGACATTCTATGTGAAATGAGAGTTTGCAGTATTGGTCTCATTGCTCGCCTTTTTTCCAAAGTTATGGAAGAGAGGTCCATGAAAATTTGCAGGTCACTGCCATCCGGGCCTTTGATAGCTCTTATCTTCCTTGTTGCTGACAGAATGAGATCTCTAGTGCTTTGTTTTAAGTATCTGAGAGTGATCGGACCATGGGCAGGGGATTATTTGTGTGTTGCTAGAGTGGTCAAACAACCCAGAGTCCAGAAATGTCATATCTATTTTGGAGTACGTTTGATGTGTGGGGGAGAAGAAGGTGTATTCCCTTTCCAGGGGGTGATGTCCCCTCCATGCATCTATTATGTTATTATTTTGCATTAGCATTTGAATCTTTTGTAGTTGCTTACTAAATCTTAAGTCTGATTTATTTCCCGACCTGTCCAGTGTGGCTTGTAGAGTGAGATTGAGGTCTCCCCCCAAAATTATCTTCCCTGTGTCTAGAGGGATTAAGGTATTCAGTAGTTTGATTAGGGATTTGTGTGGCGCAGTGGTGGGTGCGTAGAGGCTTATTAGGGTGATTTTTTTCCCCTAGTATCGATCCAATTAAGATAATGAAGTCCCCTTCCTTATCCACAATTTTACGTTCTAATTGAAATGGGAACAATTTATGTATTATTATTGTGGCCCCTGCTCTCTTGGTTTTCTGTGTGGCTGAGTAAAAGGTAGGGTATTCCCTGTGAAGGTATTTTGGTAGTTTGTCTTGGGCAAAATGTGTCTCCTGTATGAAGAGCACTGCCGGTTTACACTTTTTGTAAAAGAGGAATGCCTTCCTTCTTTTGAAAGGGGTATTAAAACCCTTTACGTTATGGGAAATGAGATTAAATGTGACCTCTGCCATGTGTGTCGTGTTTTTTGTCTGTGTAGGTTGTTCTCACCTGTCTGTTGTTCCTGGTCCCGGGGCCCTCCCCCTGCGGAGTCCAGTTGACCTTGAGGCTTGTGACCTTGTGTAATTGTGTGGAGCCGCTTGTAATGTAAGCAAACACAAAATGACTTTAGTAACATGCATAACATAAATACATAACATTTGTTTAACGTAAACTTGTAATAAGCAACCATGGTTAACAACAAATTCTCCTGGCACTTCTCCTAGTAGAAGTACCCTTAAGTTAGAGAGTAAAGGGGATCTGTTCTCCGCTTTCCCTCTGGGAGAATAACCGTGACCTAGTGCCTATTCTGTATTATTTAATTCAGTTCCTTATTGTAGTGTCCTTCTGTTATGAAGGGTTCTCTTCAGTCTGTGTATATCTGGTTAGTAGTGCCTAGCGCACTACTCAAATTTTATGTTTTCCTGTATCTGAACTGACTACAGGAACTCCATGTGTGTTTCAGCTTAATCATCCTTTATGTCAAGATTTATTTAGTGTGCGAGCAACCGGGTTTGTTTGTTGTTAATGTCTTTGCTGTTTTCTTGTGTTATTTGTTGCAGTTGTACAGCATCTGGGATGATCTTTGTTTTGTTTGTTGTTCATTATTCCTAGAAATGATTCAACCAGTTTTGTCGTAATGATGAGTTTGTACTGTTATTGTGTTCAGGTGACTCTCTCCTGATTTTTATTTGCTGTGTCTCTTGGAGGTGTGGGCTTTTCTTGCCGGGTTTTCTTTGTGCTTTTACTGTTGGTAGTCTTCGTCCAGGCCCTAATGGGCCTTTGGCTTGCGTCGTTGTTGGTATGTGGTTCTTGTCCGGGCGGTTGTTTTAGTTGTAGTTGTTGTAAAAGTTTGTGTCCTTCATCTGGGTTATTGACTTTATGAAATGACCCGTTCGCCTGGAAGATTAGGGTGAATGGGAATCCCCATCTGTAGGACATTCTATGTGAAATGAGAGTTTGCAGTATTGGTCTCATTGCTCGCCTTTTTTCCAAAGTTATGGAAGAGAGGTCCATGAAAATTTGCAGGTCACTGCCATCCGGGCCTTTGATAGCTCTTATCTTCCTTGTTGCTGACAGAATGAGATCTCTAGTGCTTTGTTTTAAGTATCTGAGAATGACGTCTTTTGGTGTGTTTGTGTTTCTAGCAGGTCCTAGGGCTCTGTGTGCCCTCTCAATCTCATCTTCTTCTATTCCACCCTCTGGTAGTAGTGTGTGGGTTACTGCTGTTATATATTGCTTCAGTTCCGTGACTTGGGAGAAGATGCCTCTGTATCTTAAATTGTATCTACGGGACCTGTTTTCCAGGTCCTCGTATTTGCTTTCCATTTCTGCTATCTTATCAGTGTTGCTGGTGATGTCTTTTCTGTCTTTGATTTGTGTTTCTATTATTTTATCTGTTATCTCCTCTAGTTGGTGGGTCCGTTGCCCGATATCGTGGATCTCTTTCCTGATGTCCCTCACTGCCGAGGTTATGTAGTCCTTTAATAATTTTTCACATTTCTCCATTGATTTTTCTGAGACATCCATGTGTGGAGATGGAGGAGTGGCGCCATCTTCTGGTTCCGAGGTTTCCGGTGGATCCATGGCTGTCTGTGTTGTTGTCAGGTGAAAGTGCTCTCTGGGTTTGAAGTGTTCCTCTATACTTTTGCTTGGTACACTTATCCTGCTTTTCCCCATCTTGTATATGGGAGGGTGTGGTTTTGTAGAGCTTAGGTAATCGCTAGGTGTAGTTGCCCATTGGCTTGTGACCCTTTGCTGTTTGATTATGTTTTCCTTTGCATCTTGTTGATTTGGCTTTAATCTGTCATTTCTGGTTGGTTATCTGTTTTTAAAGTTCCTGCTGTTTCTCCCCTTTTTTAGCCGTCTTTCATGGTTTCTTGTCTTATCTTCCTTGGGGTTGGTGAATGAGTTGGGCTCCTTGTTGATAGTGCCCGTTCTTGCTCATGGGCATTAATTTGACCCCTTGTCTAGTCCGTGAGTATAGTGTTGAGGTTGTTCCGCTTCTGTTTTATGTTCCCACCTTATTAGGGATATATTATCAGGAGTTTGCCTTTGACTGTTTTGGGGTTGATAACCCTCAGTTTAGGTCTCTGTTGTTGCAGATAGGTTTTGTTGAAGTCTGGATTGTAGATATAGCTTTTGGCCACAAGGTGGCAGTGGAGGCCTTTGGGTTGAATCCCTTGGGTCACTGGCTTGATGGCGCCCCACTGCTCCACCTTATTTTCTGGTTGTGTTCTGTCCGGTTGGGCCCGGCTGCGCGCCGCTCCGCTTCCCTCTGTTGGGGCTGTGTCGGCCTCTCTGACCGGGGAGGCCTGATGAGGTAGGCCTCGACCACGCAGTGGGGGTAGTGATACCTTTGTTATACATTTTGTATTGGTGGGATCGGCTGTGTCCCCTGAGTGTGGGGATGATGTTTGTTTGCAGTTGTGGGGTCTTTTTGGGGTCGATTCCCCCAGATTTATCTGTGCTTTTTGAGGAGCTAGTGCTTAGCACTTCTTGTTCCCTTTCCAGCTCGACCCCAGTGATTTTGGGTTGCAGCTCTGGAGTTTGTATGAATTTCCAAATTGTAATGTTCTGTTATTAGCTGCAGTGGAAGTGGTAAGACAAAAGGTGGCTTTGTAGTCTCTTTCACCTAAGTCAGTCTCTATAATGCTGCTGCAATAAGTGTGAATGGACACTAGGTGGCAGTGCTGGGTTGGAGTTTAAAGTGATCAGAGGCAGTTTCAGTTGCAGGTTATGCTGCTGCTGGAGATAAAACGTTTGAGGAAAAGTTCTTTAAGCTCAAGGACTTTTCACAACATGTTCCCTGAAGATCCCTGTGCCCCCTGCTTTTTTTATTTTTTTTAACCCTTTTTCCCAAAGGCCCTTTTATGTGGTACTGGCCCTTTTAAAAACGTCTGGCAGGGATATCATGCAAACAGGCTTTTCCCCTTTCCCTCTGGAGGTGAGCAGGGTCTTATTATCTCCCAGGGGAGGGTGTAGAGTAGTGGGTCTCAGTCCCCTGCAGCCCCTTAGTGTTAGGATGCCCCTCCACACTAATTTACTGTCCTGCTATTCTCTGCAGTACTCACTGTGCAGGGAGAGCCCCAAGATGGCTGCCAGTCAGGCACTGCTCCGGTGTGCAGCCTGCCTCTTCAGCCTCCTGCTCCACGCTTCCGCAGTTTACCCTCCGGCTGGTGAGTTGGAGGATCTGGGTAGGTGAGGGAGAATTAGTCACCCCCGAGTGTCGGTGCCCAGGGGTTGCAGATGGAGTTGAGGGAGCACGTGGCCCACTGTGCCTATGCAGGCACCCGGCCAAGTAGGCCCGAAGGAATCAAAACAATTGTTGTGCTCCAATTCTGGAGCTCTTGCCACTCCTAATCCTCAAGGGGGTCTTTAATATCCCCACAAAGCTGTTTGGGGTTAATTTAGGCTTAACAGCACCAGATTGTGGCCCTTTTCCCCCCTAGATGGTGAGGAGCAGTTGCACCATGCGGCCACTCAGTGTGCCTGCTAGCCACGCCCCCCTGTTATACTTATTTTAAATATGTTTTAAATCTATATTTTTAAATATACTAATACAAATTATATGTTCTAAACTATTTTTTCTGATTCACCTTATCTACTTAACAGATGAGTTCATCTGGATTTAAAAGGGTGTCTTTCTTTCCCTTTTTTTTATCAAGTTCCTACCATGTATGACTGAATATATTTTTTTTATTCAGGTATGGGTGAACTCCTGGCATCCATGTAGTAGGTGGTCAACAAGCCGTTGGAATGGAAGAAGGGACATTCTTCTTTCCAAAATGCATAACCATAAATGCTATAGCCCAAAAGAAGTGGTCAATGCCGACTTCTTTCTAGCAGTTTCAGCAAGTAGGATCTGCCAGCAGTCCTTAGACAAGTCTAAAGTGGTCATGTAGATTGCCAGTCCTATCTTACCTACCAATTAATCTACTCTAGGTATAGGGTAAGCATCAGTATTAGCCTTGTCAGTTAGCATCCACACAAAATTGAGTGGTTTCATCCTTCTTAGGGACTTACACCACAGGGGATGCTCCAGGATTAGAGGATAGCGTGATGACCCCTAGCCGCAAGATCTCATCCAGCTCCCTCCTTATATTCCCATTCACAGTCTCGAGAACCTATGAGCTTCAGAGGGGAAGTGTAAAGGGTAAGGTCGGTCCTACCCAGTCAGTCAAGAACAAGCCTAGGTGGTGACTCAGCATCCCTTCAAGTTATTGCTGCTGATCAAGTAACAAGTCAAACAGGATAAAGAAAAAGGGGTTGGATCAGCAGGGTCAAACATGTCTGGTAGTACCCCATATAGAATCCTTCCCTTCTGCTAGCCATATCGCAATTACCTGGGGATTCTGACTCTGGTATGGCTTATTCACATGGATCTCCTTCTGTATCTTGTCCAAGGCTACCGCAGGTGGTGTTGGCTAGTTTCTGGATGATTTGAAAGGGACACTCCCAAATCACCTGGAGCTTGTTCTGAGGATTGGGTACCAACATTAATAACTTCTCCTCTACCTGCAATTTCCTAGCATTGTTTTTCTGATTATACATTGGGATGCAAGCAGATGCTCTTTGGCTAGCCCAGTTAGTGTATCCAGCCAATCTGTGAGCCACAGCACATATGGCACTACTGAAAGATCCTCCCCTTAGTGCTCCAGCTGGTGGCCGCTCATACAAGAATTCAAAGCGGGAGAACCCTATAAAATCTACGTAAGTCAAAGTTGAGGTAAGGAAACAACTTTTCCCAATCCTTTTCCTGGTTCACAAAGGCTCTAATCATAGCATTCAGGTTGCCAAGCAATATGTCTGGGGATGATAGGGTGTTGTCTGGCCCTGATCCAGGAGTATATGCATCCATTCCTTGGTTTCCAAGGCCTGCCAAGTCAACCATCCCTCCTCCATGTTTGCATCTGCAACCTGTTTGTGAATGGGAATCATGCATAATGACTTCCATCTCAGTAAATAGACCTGACCTCCATGTCATGTTTACAGGTTTCAGGATGGTACCACTGCACTAACACTAACATATCTTTGATAAACCACCTAATGTATATCTTTGGTTAAAATCCAAGTGCGGCCAAGGGTCACCCCCTTCTAGAATTTTAAGGGTTGGAAAAATGCAACTGTACTTCATATAAGTCTATATCATAGAGCAAAAAAAAGTTATATTAAATTTCACAAAAAAATATTAAAATCTGTCCACATTAAGCTAAAGTATCAACTTTTAAAGTCCCTTGTCTACATTGTGTAGTTACTGCCACCTGCCCTTGCATCTTTATTTAGTTACAGGTGTGTGCAGTGCAACTAATGAGAGCTCTGGAGCACATTGAATTAAGCTCTATGACAGAGCTCCAGGAGCAGGGTGGCAACTGACCATTTACTACCTTAAATCCTTACAAGTATCTGATTCTTTCTTTCAAATGTAATTACCTGAGCTGTAATTAAGGGGTCAATACACAGGTTATAATTGTGTTACTAATTGATGAGTAGCATTTTTGGATTGCTACCTTGTTGTGGTGAAGGCGCTTGTGTACTTCAATGAAACTGTGGACTACAACATGTAGGGTCACCCAAGATGGGCAGGTCATAGCAGAGAGGTCAAACAAATAGGGTTCCACTGGTCCTTTGAACTGGCAATCCACTCCAGTATCTTTGCCAAGATAACTTTATGGATAAGCACACCCATACATGTAACAGTATGGCACTGGATAATGAGCCCCCTCAGGTCAGAAGATGCCAACCACATTACTTGAAAGCACCAGATCCAATGAAGGCAAGCAGAAGTTACCTGGAAGGCATGTTTGGCCTTGAAGTACAAAATGAAGCAGGCCAGAGATTAGTAGAATTATCTGGTCATAGTAAACAGCCTCTGAGACAACACTGCACATGGATATCATCAGATGGACAATATAGAAATCAGATTGACTATAAACTTTGTAGCCAAAGATATATGAACTCTATAACATCAGCGGCTGACTGCGGCTCAGACAATGAGCTGGTTGGCTGCGGCTCAGACAATGAGCTTCTTATTGCAAAGTTCAGAATTAAACTGAAGAAAAGAGGGAAATCATCAGATCAGCTGATATGAAATAAATAATACCCCCAGTGAACATACAGAGCAGGTACAGAATACATTTAACAGACTAGACATGGTAGATAGAATTCCTGAGAAACTTTGGACAGAAGTTTGTGACATTGTCCAGTAAACAGCAACAAAAAATATCCCCCAAATGAAAGAAAACTAAGAAGGCAAACTGGATTCTGGTGAGGTTTTGAAAGTATCCCAGGAAAGTGAAATGTAGTGAATATAGGAAAATATTTGTCCATCTGAATACAGAATTCCAGTTGATAGCAAGAAGAGACATGGAGGCATTCTATAATAAGATATAGAAAGATAACACACATTGAAAGTCATGAGATCTCTTTAAAAAATTGCCAAAGAATGTGTGATAAAAATGGTAGAGACTTAACAGCAGTGCCAATGTGGTCTACCAATCTATTCCAATATATATTAGATAAACACGGACTAGCTACATATGCCCACAACCGGAGAGCCTGTAGACATTTTTTTAATATTTTAATTTTATAGAAAGTTTTATTGTTATTTAATAAAAGTTATGTTTTATGAGTTTCAGTCTACTTCCTGTAATGAGTTTTGGACTAGATATTAAAGGTGGGATACTTATGATATATGCGATCCTTTATCTATGGGATTCTTGCTTTTTATGTGTTTTTTTTTCTTTAACCTTTGTAATGCATGAGAAAGCATAACAGGAAAAGGGTACATTTATAGCAACTCTTTTGCGATATCTATACGCAGTACAATACTGGAGAATTCAAATGAGAAACTTTAATAAGTAAAGGACACATTTGTAGCAATTCTCTGACCTGCAGTACCAGACTAACAGCCCTATTAAATTAGAAGCCCGTAGCAGCATCGGGAAGCTCGCAAGGGCTGCAGGCTTGAAATTTGGCTGAGCTATGGCATAGCCATGAAATTAGAACGGGCGGCGAGTTACGAGCTTAAGACGCAAACCCATAAACCATTTGTCGACCATTGGATGAGTGGCTTTGAACGTGATCAATTAGTCAAACCCGTAGTTAGGGGTTTAGATGGAGCCAATGGAAACAGAGATTGTCATCATTGCGTAACAGAAAAATGAAGGTTGGATTTCAAAGTCTTAAAGGGTTTAATACGATTTACGATCTGACCCACATTCCAGATATAATGCAATATTAATAATAAAACCGTAAATATGATATTATATTACATGCAAGTTACATTATATGTATTAACACATTGATTGCCGGAATCAATATAACATGGCAATCAAACATGAAATAAAGTATTTTTTGGGCCGTTTTCCGAGCTTGAGAATCTTTTGCTATTAATACTAAGACCTAACATCACTTTCCCAGTAGTGTGTATATGTGCACTTAAAGTGCTACTGATTGGACTTTACCCCCCTTGTGAGTCCTCTCTAGCTCTCGTTGGTCTTTGGGCTCCATTTGTGTGTTTCGGGGTTGAAGGCAAGTGAAATTGTTGCAATTTAATAGCATGATTGGAATTGTAGCGGTTACAGGCTTGAGAGAACAAAGGATTTGCAGCTGCAAAGTTCCACACTCCACGTCCCGTAAGCTTTTTTTCGCTACAAACCTGCAGATCGGCAGAGGCTTGCTTTACGGGGCCAATTGAATAGCTTTAAGTCTTACTGGCTACATTACGAGCTATGGTTTTACATGTTTGGCCAATTTAATAGGGCTGAAAGAGCCCTATTCTATTTACAATAGCTGAGAGGTGTTCCCTGATGGGCTAGTACACTAAAATGCACATCCATCCCACATTCTTCTTATGCTGCAGTGGCCACCCCCATTACTGTGGTCTCAATTGTATGTTTCATAAAATTATATCTATCTGGTATTTGCTCTGTCTATTTGTTATATGTATGCTACTGCCTACAAATGAGAGTGATATGGAAGGTTCCTTTATTTGAGGAGTAGTAGATGATCCATCTTTTGCTACTAAAATCCAAGAGGCAGACATCTCACTCTCATTGTGTGCAGCATTTCCGTGCAAGTTATCTATGTGTATGTGGTGTACATGTGAGTCAATGTTAGTGTATCTGATATTCACCTGGCAAGGAGGCTGGATCCAATGTTGCCACCAGGCCTGGAGCTCCAGGGATGGTCCCTGAAGCCATCATCTCTTTCAGCATCCTTTTCAACTCGTTGTACAGGACAGTCACTTGGGGGGCCACCATTGAAGCTCTGGCTGCTCTGGCTATCTCTTTCATCATCCTCACCTTTGCCCAGCTGTCGTCATAACAATGACTTACAGACCTCACATCTCATCTCACATTATGTGTATAGCAAAATTAAGTGTAAAGTAATATTTAATTATCTAAACTAAATAAAAGAATATAAGCCTGCACTCCAATGTATGAATTTCCTGCAGTTTCTGTCACTCTTTGGAAACAGAAACCTCCAACTCCTAGGACCTGCGTGCTAATTTGTGAAAATCTACAACAGAGTTAGTGCTGGGATGGGTAGTATTCAAATATATACAGTATGCCTGTCAATCACTGTTCTATTAGTTCCTATGACTGTAAAGCAGCAAAAAATCTGTAAAAATTTACTTGATTGGTGTAATTTGTGCATCTGCTACCGATGAGAGCATGCTTTACTATGCCGGGTTGGATCCATAATATTGCAATTGAAATGCTTTGAATCTGCTTGCAATGTAAGGAAAAACAGCTCCTGCAGCTGATTTAACGTAGCATAGTGTTGCTCGAATAGAAAACAAATGCTGTAGTACTTGCAGCAATGGACCATTAGCTGTTTAAGCTGTTACGCGGCATGGTGGAATGGACACAGGAAAAGGTAATACAATAGCTGCAGCACAGTGACAGTATTAGACTGCCGCTGCAGCAGCCAGAGCAGCAATAGGAGATGGAGAACGCTGCTGATTTGATATCGTACATATATATTATATATTTTTTGTGCCTCCTTTAGCACTGCCTATAGCCATGCCATGAGGTTCCCTGAAGGGGTAACCCCTCTATATAATATGCAGACTAATCGTTCTCTATACACATGAGGGAAATGTACAACCTATGGAAATACTATAGCTATTTGAGCAGACAATGCCTATATTCCTGTCCAAATTGTTTTTACTATTTGTGTATAAAACATTTTTTTGTTCTCATTCACTTTTTTCACATGGCATTCCAATGATTCACTGGTACATATATGAGGATTGCCCAGATACAGGGCCATGTATAGTTCCTGCAGCAATCCACCTTTTTAGTTGTTTCCTAATGTGGATCCAACATTAATAGGTTATCCTGCAAAATAATCCTGTTCTTATTTACCTAACTTACTCACAGAAGAGACTATCAGCCCTATTAAATCAGTAGCTCGAAACCGAGCCAGCAAGACTTACGGGTTATAAATTGGCCTCTTAACGCTACCCGTTAAATGATCTGCTTGTTACAGGTGGAAAAACCCTACTGGATGTCGAAATCTGAACTTCGTTGCCACAAAGCCTTTGATCTGTCAAGCCTGTAAATGTTCAGTTCACAAATCGCTATTAAATTGATACGAATCCACTGGTGTTTAAACCGCAAGGGGGTTAAAGCCCTATCCGTAGCACTGTTAATGCAAATATCAACACACTACTGTACTTAAAATTAAAGTGAAAGTGATGTTAAAAACAAGAGGGTAGGGAGAGAGAGGGTGCACAAACTCCTAGTGCAGATCAGAAAGTGATGTTTTTGTTTTTTTAACATAAAAGCCAAGTAGCAGTTTGACATTATTAACATACAGCCATATCCAATTAAGGGGTAAAAGAAAAGGTTAACATTACATTACATCATAAGAAAATACCATATAATAGTTGAAATCAAGTAAGCCAAAAAGATCTATCCCCACTTGTGGGAAGGTCTAAGGGTAGCCAGGTTACCTAAGTTTTTCCAATTTTCTAAGGAAAAAGTTTACCTAAAATAAAACAGTTTGGTAGGCTCGGTCTAGCAGTCTTTATGGAGTAGTATAGCCACGCCTGCCACCTTAGTGGGACAAGTTGAGGTTATGAAGTAGGGGTATGATTTGTGTAAGTAAGGGGGGGTTTCCTTTAGCAAAAATGAGTTTCCTGCATAAATATTATTGAGGGTCGAAGTGATTTATATGAAATAAACGCCTTTTAAACATTGTGAGTGAGAAAGATGAAAGAAGTGTCAGTCATTGTACCTGTGGGAGTAATGAATGCTCAGGAAGATGTTGAGACCGCCAATAAGCTCATGGTGGCCGAGGACCAAAGGCGGAGGAGGAGCGAAGGACCGGAGCCAGAGAGCCCAGGATGCAGGGGAGAATAGAGACAAAAAGAACAGTTTATAACATTCAGAAAATATCTATAAAATCAACATCTTATCAAACAATATAAAAAACAATATAAAAGTATAGTGGAGGTAAATCCTCACTAAATAACTTAAGGCACACAAAGTGCCGAGGGCAAGGGGGGGGGGGGATCTCCCCAACCTTGAAATCCCTACTAGTGAGGTGGGGCAAAGTATAGGTCCAAGGGTGTATAAGGGTTAAATTAATGGACCTGAGAGGGCCCGTGTAGGAGGGTTTTTGAGTCTAAGATTGGATTTAAATTGAGGGGGCCTGAGGGACCCCGGTTTAGGCCAGCCCAATGCCGGGGGGGGGGGGGGGGGTTAGGGGTGAGTGGAGACTAGGGCGGGGGCCTTTCTGGGAAGGTTAGTGGATCCACCATGGGTCTAAATTATATGGAAAGATCCAAAGATAGAAAGAAGCGTAGAGATGTTTGGTGTGACCTCTATTCGGGAAGGTCTCCAGGGTCGCTTAGGTTTCGAGGCTGTCACCCATTGCGTAGTCGGGCGTTGAGAAGGCAGCATTTTTGCAGGTTCCACTGAGCTGGGGTCCAGAGGGTTTGGGGGTTCCGACAGTCCAGGATCTGGGGCTAGATCAAGTTGAGCCAGGAAAGCCATATATTCTTCCAGTGAGAAAGCTGTATAAATGGATGAGCCCACTTGAAAGGAGAGGCTGAATGGGAAGCCCCATCTATATTTAATTTTGTTGTGAATGAGGATTGCAATTGCGTGCTTAATGAGTTTACGTTTCCAGAGCATAGATGCTGCTAGATCCGCATAAATCTGCAGAGTGGAGCCGTCTGGACCCACAATGGCGGGGGACTTTCTGGCTTCCTGTAGAAGAAGGTCTCTTGCAATCTGGCGGAGAAAGTGGACCAAAACGTCTTTTGGTTGAGTTCGGGGGACCTCCCAAGGCTCTATGAGCTCTCTCGATTTCCCAAGCTGACTCTGGGCGCGTCGGTAAGATGGACTGAATAGTTGTTTGCAGGTACAGCAAAAGATTAGTTACCGCTTTAGGGATGCCACGGAAGGGAACATTGAATCATCTCGAGCGGTTCTCCAGATCTTCTAGCTTGGCTTCAAGGGTGGAAATTTGCAGTGAGTGTTGGTCAAACACCTGCCTATCAGAAGATTGTGACTCAATGATTTGATCTGTTAGGTTTTCCAGGTGGTTGGTGCATTGACCCAAGTCTTGGATTTCCTGCTTGATTTCCCTGACTGCTGTGGATAGGCGAGCTTGCAAGAGAGCTACTATTCTTGCCACTGTCACATCTGTCAAGTCCACATATGGAGGGCAATCCGGGGTATCCTCGATGTCCGTGCTGTCTGAAGCGGTGGGGTCTGGCTGTGGAGATGGAGCCGGTGGAGGGGCTTGTGTTTGAAAGTGATCTTTAATTCCTCTAGATTGCTGGGTTTTCTTGCTAGATTTCCCCATGATGGATAGGAAGATAGTGTTTTCAGCGGGTAAAGCTGAGGCACGAAAATGTGAGAGGACACTGTCTAGGCTGACAATCGGGAGGTACAGGGATAGGCTTTCTTTCTGTTAACAAGTATGGATTATATCCGCTTGCTCCCGTCCCAGTCATAACACACCAGTAGGCTGGGTGCAAGAGGTCTCCAGTCAAGTCATATGAAGTAATTGGGCCTGGCGTCTTCAGGTACACTTATAGTGCTATTCAGGCATTATGATAGGAAGACTTGGCTGGTGAGAAAGCGTGGGAGAAAAAAATCTAGTCCCATGAGATAGCTGAGAGGAGCAGGTAATGATGAGGGGTGCAGGGAGTGGTTAACTGAAAGACCTTATAGCTCTCAGTCAATGTTGTATGGAGCTGCAAATACTTTGTAGGCCCACCAGATGGCAGTATGGTGTAGTTTTATTGTTGCAGGTCTGAATTTGCAGGCCTGAAATTTGCCCACTAGATGGAGCTGTACAGACAAATTAAGTGAGCTATTTCTATCAAGTTGTTATGTTCAGACCTTTGTCCAAAACATGTTGGGCGTGCCACCCTAGGTTGTGCCGGCCACCCCAGAGCAAGCCTTCCAGCCCTTGGAGTAATTCCCAGCCACTATGTTTGATAAAAGACAGTTCTGGCAAGAATGTACTGTAGAGATAACAACTCACAATGGATTTTCTTTGGGGCTTATAGTCCTGGAATGCTGTAAATCACCAGATACAATAGATTAGGGCTTTCCTTCAAACCCTGGGGGGCTGGTTCGTTGTGTAACAGCTCTCTCTACCCTGCTTCTAGGCCTTTAACACTGTGCAGGCACTGGAGTTGAAAGTGTTAGGTACTCCTTAGTTGTTCATCACTTTAGCTCTTAGCATCCCCAGATTAGAGGGTATCTGTGCAAGCATGTTAGCTTTTGTTTCTTGCCTTTGTCAATATGAGTGTGTGCAGAATTTGACTCCAAGCCCTTCACTCTAGAATTGGAGGTGTGGGAGGTGTATGGGGCCCCTGGATTGGAAGGTCTGATAAGGGGGTGATAATCTGGGACTTTATAAAGCAGAAATAGTCTGCATTAATTTTTCACAGTCTCCCACATAAAAGGTATAGGTTATATCCGTATTATATGAGATATAAGCTGCTGGGCCTTTTTTTTTGATTTACATAATTCACAATTATACAGTTTATTGTGAGTACAATCCAGATTTTATTCTATATCTACAAATTGTTACACAGAAAAGATCTCCAATAGTGTAAGGCATCTAGATTTGAACTGTATAGGTTTGATCCAGACAAGCAATTTTGGTGTTTGCCAACCTTAAGTATGGATGGTGTTTATCAGAGTCTTTTTTGTTTTGGTTCAGCAGTAAATCTCAGAAGAAAAAGTTTCCAAACTTGATTTTTAAAACCAGCTGGGTCCTCCTGTGCACAATCCTGGTCATATATATCAATTTGGTGATAGACAAGTCGCTTTATATATGATCTTATATGTTTTTACAGCAGAAACACACATCCTCTTTCATATATAAAAGCTTTGAGAGATAAGCTGCTGGGTCTTCTGTTAAAAAGTAATACAGTTTATTGTGTACCATATCTTTAGATTATTACACAGACTAGATCTCCAGTAGTGTAAGACAGAGAATTGTATAGGTTTGAAACAGACAGGCAATATGAGTCATTACCAACCTTAAGTATGCATGTTGTTTATCAGTGTTTCAGAGTCTCCTTTGTTCTGGGTCAGCAGCAAATCTGAGGAAAAAAGTTGCCAAACTTGATTTTTAAAGCCAGCTGTGTCCTCCTGTGTGCAATCCTGGTTAAATATCTTGATTTGGTGATAGATAAGTTACTTAATATATCATTGTCATGCTTTTTAAAGCCTTATTGCTGGGAGCTATGTTGTTTTGCTTCCTCTCTGTTTGCTGCTAGCCACACCCTCAGAAAGTGATGTTTAGTATTAAAATTAATAGCCCAACATTCTCAAGTTCGCAAATCTGCAATATAAAATACTTTATTTAATGTTTAATTTCCATGTTATATCGATCATGGCAATCAATGTGTTAATACGTATAATGGAACTCGCATGGACTAGAATATCATATTTACTGATTATATAATATTGCATTATTTCTGGAATGCGGGTCTGATCCTAACTCGTAATTGAAACCTGTAAGGGTTTGAAATCCAACCTCCATTTTTCAGTGACGTAATGATGACAATCTGTTTTACCATTGGCTCTGTCTAAACCCCTAACTACGGGTTTGACTAATTGATCATGTTTACGGCCGCACATGCCACGTACGCAAGAATGGTTTATGGCTTTGCGTCTCCGGCCCATTGGTCGCGGCATGGTGGTGGAATATAATAGCTCTGTAATTTCAAGACTGCAGGCTTTGCGGGTGTACCGGTGCCGCTACAGGCTTAAAATTGAATGTGGCTGTATATTAAGCTTAGTACCATTCTTTAGATTTAAGGATAAAACCAAATGTGGGAATCTAGTTAATTCATGGGCTTTTGAGTTTAGAACACTTGTACTAATATATTTTAATACACCAAGCGGCAGAGTTTTCCAGTTTTAACAATTAGATATTACATTTGTCCTCATAGAGGTAGCATATATATGGGTTTTCTATGACCTTTGTATCCAGGCATATATAGTACTACACATATTGTGATTCAATTATTATTGTGGATCAGACAGTTTTAAGACTACATTAGTAAACAATGCCTTCTATTAAGGAGGAAACCCTTCAGAGACTTTAGTTAAGGTTCACCTGCCTATTCCTACTAGTTATCACAGTGAAAACGTGTTCTACATACATACTTTATTTTTAGCTATTTTTGATTATGTTTTATCTTATCCCACTACTTTTTCTAATATGATTTTAGGGCGTAAAAACAGAGCTTTTTTTTCCAATACATTTTTATTAGACAGAAAGTCAGTTATATAAACATCACAGATATTTAAGGCAACAAATGACTTGAGATACAATACACATTTCGATATCTTATGATCTAACACTTATAGTTATCGGTCTTCCTCGCCACCTTTTCCTATCTGAGGGTTAAACTGTGATTATTTGTAATATCGACATTATCTAAGTATATCTTGCTGTCTTTTTCTAATTTGTTAAATTTCTAGTAAAGTAAACTGAATTTGTATGACTACGTTATCTTGTTTGTAGTGATTGCATAACCCGTTTGGTTTCCCTAAATTAAATTAAACAATTTCAAACAAAACAAATATTAACAATTCAGTTTACATAAATATACATATCATTCAAAATAGTAATGACATTTTCAACCTTGTCAGAGCGGTTTCTCCACTAGAAATAGAGGGTCTCCTTTCCAGGTTCCAGGGACCCATTATGACCACCGAGGCCCTGTTCCCCTCCACATCAAGATATGTTAATTGTGTGAATGTAAGGGTTGTCCCTCTCTACTCGCCAGCCACACGCCCCAAATCTCCATGTACTGAGAAATAGAGTATTCCAGTGTGTGAGTTATTTTTTGTTTATTGCTAAATAGTTCATTTTGTTCTTAAACATTGACAGATCAAGTTTATCAGATTTCCAGTTCTTTGCTATATGGCTCTTGGTAGCTAAATAGAAGAACTGTAGGAGCTTGTTTTGAGGGGGCGTAAGGGTTTTCACCGGACTCCCTAGTAGACACACCTCTAATCCCCCCCTTACTGGGATGCAGAGTAACTCTGTGGCTAGTTGTGAAACAGCTCTCCATAACTGTTAGATCTTTTAAGTGCTTCTTAAAACAATAAAGCATACTAGCAAATAAATACATAGATATATTACATAGCAAGTTAAATCCAGAAACTTTCCATATCCCTTTTAAGTTAGATTGCTAAAATGTGAAAAATCATCTTTAAAAAAAATTAAGTTCTAAAACAAGATAAAAAGTTACAGCTGCCAAAACTAGAGTGCCATACTCATGACTTTACTTTGTTTATAGAATGCCGGTGTATTTTACGAATATGACTCTTCATTTCCCAAAGTAAACAAAACACACAACATTTGCAAATTGTCTTTTTATTACCATACCTTTTAGAAGGAAGAAAAAACATTATGAATATCCTGGATGATGGTGGAAGATGGTTAAAGGACCACTAAGGTGTTAGAAAGGATAACAACATGATGTTGGTATGGCTCAAAATACCCCTCTGAAATATTTTTATGTATCTCAAAATTATTCACATATTTTTTCTTCTTTTTTTTTAACCACAAAATACATATTTTGATTGATTGGTTGATATTTTCAACATTTATTTCTTACAGTATACATTATAGTTTATTAAGTTGCCAAGTTTTGTTCCGGCTAAACACTTTTCAAATTTTGCATCGATTTCTTGGCTCTGAGCTTCTGAGAAATGATTTTTCCAGTCTCCAACATCACCTAGAAAAAATAAACATTATTATTAAACAATATCTAGCTTACATAGGACACTGAAATAATTTTTCCTAGTTGCATCTGAAAGAGGGTTTTGATAATGTACCACTGTGTGTTTTTTTTATCAAATGAAAGTGAGCAGGACTATAGATGTATGATAGATGTAGATGATTATTGGCTTTTGTTGTTGCAATCCAGCTACCAGTCTTAAGTATTCAGTCCAAAGTAGCAGATACTCCCCCAAGATTGAAAAGCCAAATATAGGGCCCTATTAAATTCTCCCTCGTAGTTCTCTCGGTGCTCGCAAAAGGCAGTTTTCCTGCTGTTTGCGAGAACCGAATCTCTCGCAGCCTGCTTTACGATATGACTGCGAGAAAATGGCCGAGAATAGGCTCCGAGAGAGCTACGTAGCCTTAAATCTATGCACGAGTCTCGCATATCGTAAGAATCCCTACGTGGACAAAAAGTCCATGCAAGGGATCCGAAAGCCTCTACGTGCTGCCTCGGAACAGCCCGAGACAGCAGTGTGAGGCTCCCCCCTGCACCCTATACACATCCCCATGCTGCAGGGGTCTCTATCAGGACCCCTGCCGCACCCCCACAATAACCCCCTTGCAGCGGGGGTCCCCGATCTGCATAGATCAGGCCCCCCGCTGCATTTAAAACTTTTAAATTCCCCGCCGCGGCTCCTTAAAGGGACCGCGGCACACTATTACCCAATCCCGGCCGCGGCACTTAAAATTAACCCCCCTCTATGCTGGGGGTCCCCATCGGGACCCCCGAAGTGTCCCCACATAAACCCATTGCAGGGGGGGTCCCCGATCTGCATAGATCAGGCCCCCCGCTGCATTTAAAACTTTTAAATTCCCCGCCGCGGCTCCTTAAAGGGACCGCGGCACACTATTACCCAATCCCGGCCGCGGCACTTAAAATTAACCCCCCTCTATGCTGGGGGTCCCCATCGGGAACCCCGAAGTGTCCCCACATAAACCCATTGCAGGGGGGGGCCCCGATCTGTATTGTGCAAAAAAACACAATACATGAATACATGAATACAATATATAAACAATAAATAAAATACACAAATAAACATCTAAATATACATTTAACTTACCTCCCCGCGATGTCCCCGGCCTTCTCTCCTTCAGCCCCGGCTGGGCCGCGGAACCATCCGCGCTCTAAAAAAAAAAAAAAGAAAAAAAACTAACGGAGGTCTGCACTGGCAGACCTCCCCGACGCTAATGAACCTCCCGGAGTCGTTTCCGGGAGGAAATTGGCATTGTCGGCTTGTGATTGGCTGAAAAAGCTGTCAGCCAATCAAAAGTCGTCAATGTAGGAGCCAATCAGGATGCGCAGATGTCTTCTACCAATCACTCCGTGGGGGTGTATCCCATAGTGATTGGCTGAAGGCATCTGAGCGTTGTGATTGGTTCCCAGAAAGATAGACGTGTTTTAGCCAATCAGGGTGGGATATTGGGGTGTATCCCATCCTGATTGGCTCACACATTGACAACTTTTGATTGGCTGAAATTGATAGACAGCTTTTTCAGCCAATCACAATGCCAATTTCCTCCCGGAAATGACTCCGGGTGGTACATTAGCGTCGGGGAGGTCTGCCAGTGCAGACCTCCGTTAATTTTTTTTCTTTTTTTTTTTAGAGCGCGCATGGTTCCGCGGCCCAGCCGGGGCTGAAGGAGAGAAGGCCGGGGACATCGCGGGGAGGTAAGTTAAATGTATATTTAGATGTTTATTTGTGTATTTTATTTATTGTTTATATATTGTATTCATGTATTCATGTATTGTGTTTTTTTTTTTAACAGGGCCGCGCCGAAGAGCTAAACAGTGACTGGACATGCTGTAAAGGTGAGTTGAATATTTAGAATGTATAGAATGTTTATTTATTTGATGTTAATGTTTTGTACTAATTTTTTTTTTGTTTGACCCATAGGTTAGTGATCTGAAGCAACATCTTAAAGGTAAGTGGTCTTAATTTATTGATTTTAGCTTAGAATTAGGGTCTGTGTATGTAGTTAGGACTGTAATTATTTTATTTTATTTTAGAATAAGGGTCTGTGTATGTAGTTAGGATTTTTTGTATATTAGATAGATAGGGGGATGTATTTGATATAGTTAGGATTTATTTTAAATTAAATAGATTGTATGTTAGATAGATAGGGGGTATTTGATTAGGACTATATGTAATATATTATATGTAATATATTATATGTAATGTATGTAATGTCATGTATTGTATGTAATATATTATATGTACTATATTATATTTAATATATTATATGTAATATATTATATTTAATATATTATATGTAATATATTATATTAAATATTATATGTAATATATTATATTTAATATATTATATGTAATATATTATATTAAATATATTATATGTAATATATTATATTTAATATTTTATATGTAATATATTATATTTAATATATTATATGTAATGTATGTAATGTCATGTTTTGTATGGAATGTATTATATTTAATATATTATATGTAATATATTATATGTAATATATTATATGTAATGTATGTAATGTCATGTATTGTATGTAATGTATGTAATGTATTATATGTATGTATTGTATTGTGTTTATCTGTCTTTCCTTTTCAGGTGTGTAATTTTTTTATTTTCTGTAGTGGGGGGTGGGGTTGTAATGTATTTTTTTGTTTTCAGTAGTGGGGGGTGGGGTTGTAATTTGTTTGTTTTTTCTGTACTGTAGGTTTTTTTGTTTTTTGTACTGTAGGTTTTTTGTTTTCTGTACTGTAGGTTTTTTGTTTTTTGTAATTAGAGTGTTGGGGAGGTTTATTAGGGGGTAGGTAGTGTAGGTAGGTAGTGTAAGTGTTAATAGATTAGTGTAGAGGGGGGTTAGTTTAGATTAAATGGTTTATTGGGGGTTATAGTGTAGTGTTTGTAGTTAGTGTCATGATGGTCCTTGAGGACCATCATGGCACTTATGTGGTTAATGTTGGGTTGTAACAGGCCCATAATGGTAATAATATACCCTTATGGGACTGATGGGGTTAAATAGAGCCTTATGGTGGTCTGTATTGACCATCATGAGTTAATGGGTTAATTTAGGCCTTATGGTGGTCTGGATTGACCATCATGAGTTAATGGGTTAATTTAGGCCTTATGGTGGTCTGGATTGACCATCATGAGTTAATGGGTTAATTTAGGCCTTATGGTGGTCTGGATTGACCATCATGAGTTAATGGGTTAATTTAGGCCTTATGGTGGTCTGGATTGACCATCATGAGTTAATGGGTTAATTTAGGCCTTATGGTGGTCTGGATTGACCATCATGAGTTAATGGGTTAAATTAGGCCTTATGGTGGTCTGGATTGACCATCATGAGTTAATGGGTTAATTTAGGCCTTATGGTGGTCTGGATTGACCATCATGAGTTAATGGGTTAATTTAGGCCTTATGGTGGTCTGGATTGACCATCATGAGTTAATGGGTTAATTTAGGCCTTATGGTGGTCTGGATTGACCATCATGAGTTAATGGGTTAATTTAGGCCTTATGGTGGTCTGGATTGACCATCATGAGTTAATGGGTTAATTTAGGCCTTATGGTGGTCTGGATTGACCATCATGAGTTAATGGGTTAATTTAGGCCTTATGGTGGTCTGGATTGACCATCATGAGTTAATGGGTTAATTTAGGCCTTATGGTGGTCTGGATTGACCATCATGAGTTAATGGGTTAATTTAGGCCTTATGGTGGTCTGGATTGACCATCTTGATTTAATGGGTTAATTTAGGCCTTATGGTGGTCTGGATTGACCATCATGAGTTAATGGGTTAATTTAGGCCTTATGGTGGTCTGGATTGACCATCATGAGTTAATGGGTTAATTTAGGCCTTATGGTGGTCTGGATTGACCATCATGAGTTAATGGGTTAATTTAGGCCTTATGGTGGTCTGGATTGACCATCATGAGTTAATGGGTTAATTTAGGCCTTATGGTGGTCTGGATTGACCATCATGAGTTAATGGGTTAATTTAGGCCTTATGGTGGTCTGGATTGACCATCATGAGTTAATGGGTTAATTTAGGCCTTATGGTGGTCTGGATTGACCATCATGAGTTAATGGGTTAATTTAGGCCTTATGGTGGTCTGGATTGACCATCTTGATTTAATGGGTTAATTTAGGCCTTATGGTGGTCTGGATTGACCATCATGAGTTAATGGGTTAATTTAGGCCTTATGGTGGTCTGGATTGACCATCATGAGTTAATGGGTTAATTTAGGCCTTATGGTGGTCTGGATTGACCATCATGAGTTAATGGGGTAATTTAGGCCTTATGGTGGTCTGGATTGACTATCATGAGTTAATGGGGTAATTATAGTTGCCTGGGGTTAATATTTTTAGTGCAAGTCCTTTCAGGACCTTTACGGTCCTTTGAGGACCCGCGAGGCGGGAAATTTAAAATTGAATTGCAGCAGGGTCACGATCGGTGCCGATCGGGGCCCCCCGCTGCAGGGGGTTTATATGGGGACAATTCGAGGGTCCCGATGGGGACCCCCAGCATAGAGGGGGGTTAATTTTAAGTGCCGCGGCCGGGATTGGGTAATAGTGTGCCGCGGCCCCTTTAAGGAGCCGCGGAGGGAATTTAAAAGTTTTAAATGCAGCGGGGGGCCTGATCTATGCAGATCGGGCCCCCCCCCCTGCAATGGGTTTATGTGGGGACACTTCGGGGGTCCCAATGGGGACCCCCAGCATAGAGGGGGGTTAATTTTAAGTGCCGCGGCCGGGATTGGGTAATAGTGTGCCGCGGCCCCTTTAAGGAGCCGCGGCGGGGAATTTAAAAGTTTTGAATGCAGCGGGGGGCCTGATCTATGCAGATCGGGGCCCCCCCCTGCAATGGGTTTATGTGGGGACACTTCGGGGGTCCCGATGGGGACCCCCAGCATAGAGGGGGGTTAATTTTAAGTGCCGCGGCCGGGATTGGGTAATAGTGTGCCGCGGCCCCTTTAAGGAGCCGCGGCGGGGAATTTAAAAGTTTGAAATGCAGCGGGGGGCCTGATCTATGCAGATCGGGGACCCCCGCTGCAAGGGGTTAATGTGTGGGGGCTGCGGGGGTTCCTATGGACCCCTGCAGCAAGGTGTTCATGTGAGGACACTTCGGGGGTCCCGACGGGGACCCCCGCATTGAGGGGGGGTTAATTTTAGGTGCCGGGGGGGGGGGTATTCGGAGTACCCCCACGGCAGGGCTTATGTGGGGGACTGCCGCGGAGGTCCCTTTTAGGACCCCCGCAGCAATTGATGAGGAGTGGGAGCCTGCGATATCATCTCGCAGGCTGTCACTCCTCATGTACATTTACGCAGTGTAGATACGTACGGCCCTGCTGCGTAGCTCATACGTTGCTCGCAGCAGGGCTAATTTAATAGCATTGTAAGTTAGAGAAACTTTGCAGTACGTAGGGCTTAAGTAGAAGCCTTTTATTTACGAGGCTGGAATTTAATAGGGCCCATAGTTTTCTAATTTTGTAATGAGAACCTGCAGAGAGAACATAATGAAGAGAGAGAGAAATGTAGAGTAAAGAGAGAAAGATAGACATTGAGAGAGAGAAAGAAAAAAATAGTACTTCAAAGAAAGAATATATAACCGGAAAGGGGATGTCAAAAACTTTCCTATGAGAGACATACTGCTTCATAGTCCTCTAGTGCAAACTATGGTAATGCATGATTACATTTAATTTTGCTATTTTGTGTGTTCCATATTCATTCATTTATCTGGGGGCATATGCCACAACCAGAAGTTCAGAATTACTTATGCTTTACTTCCTGTCAGTTTTAATGAAGTTTAAGCAGGTTACCTTTTTTTTCAAGCAGTAGTGTTTAAAGCATGCTCTTTTAAATGTATGAAAAAATAGAATTGTTCTCTATGTCCACTATACAGTGGTGAGAAGAATGCACAGTGCTTTGTGCTATAAAATTGTTTATGTAAAATATAGAATTTAATGGCTAATTACAACTTATAATCTATTTTTGCATATGTTTAACTTTTTTTTCTCTTTCAGATTGTTTACCTTTTCGAAAGAGAACTTGTCCAAATTCCCTGTGGGTTTGCTTGGATTTCTCGTTCATGGATTTGAATGTACCTTTCTCAGCAATTTGCTGAACCTGCTCCCCTGAGTCAGAGAGAAACCAAAGAAATCTGATATCTTCTTTACTGCAGCTTCCAAATTCTGCACACAGATAGAAATAAAAGCATTGAAATTGAGTGAATGTAAGAAAACCTTTTCATTACTGGTGTAAACTGTTTCATGTTTGTGTGGAGTCTAAAAATTGTATATTTATATTTCATGCTGCCCTTCAGATTTACCATTAAGATTAGTACAAAAATATATGGAAGGACAAGTTAACTTGTGTTTTATATTGTTATATATATATATATATTGTGGACCAAGAACAATGTTCGTAACGCTTGCGATGTTGGTCACGCACTTGGGTCCCTCACAAATCGAGGGACGCCTGCAAAGTGATGCAAGCCGTGTAAGGCGCACAATTTAGGCTGGATGTGCGCCAAAGGCTCTCATCTGCGAAGCGAGACGAGCCGTTTAAGCATGCAGGACTTAGGCTGGATGAGCGCGGAAGGTGCTCATTGCAGCTAGCAGCGCCGTCACACATGCGAGCCTCGCAAAGCAAGAAAAAGCAGCAGCGCAGTTCTTAGGCTGCATTGTGAGGGGCACAACTGAGAGCCAAGCGCGTAACTCTAAAAACATTTTTAAAAAATTAACAAATATAATAGCACACTCACAGACAGCACAGGGGGAGGGCCAGGAAGCATGGTAGTGAGGTTGCAAGAGATTTTGAGCCATAATTGGGGCTTTTCGTCAATTCAAAATCGGCTAAGCGAGGAAAAAAATGGCGGACAAAAAACGTAAAAAAAATCTGAAACTGCATGAAAACGAGGATGAGCAAAGCCAGGCACGCGGGACTTTGAAAATAAAACAAAAGACATTTAGCGCGTAACACGCAAACATTCAGCAGACACACAGAAGACAAACACACAAGGAAGGGACAGGGGGGAGATGGTGGAAAGAGGCACATGGCATTCCCAAGCACAAAACTTGCAGGTTAATGAAACCTGCAATGAGCGGACCGTACAGTAGGTTGGAGAAAAGTCTCACAATGAGCACTGAATGTGCTTGTATTGTGAGAAGACTGGCTTATAAAGAAGGTTAATTACGTGACTGAAAAACACCACACACCTGGAGTCAATCAACTGGGTGTATCCACGTGACTGTTGCCATAGCAACATATTTACAAGCGATGTAATGCAGTTACTGCCTTGATTATGAGGCCACCTACTGGTGTAAAAGTATAAATAGCTTACATATTCAAGCTTATGCTCCTCAACATTAGTTATATATATGAATAGAGCTTATAAAGAAAAGGCAAATCATATTAAATTGATAGTTATTGTTATAAAACTAATCTAATGACCTTAATATATATACCAGTTATATAATTATACTTACATATACAATAAGCAAGGGCTAATAAGATCTAAGTTCCACTATAGCTTGATGTCAATGATTTAGATCTAAAAATAGATACAGGATAGACTTGTGAATATAGCTGATGAATTGCATAGGGACATTCAATGGTCGAGTGTATGAACTCATATGTGTCATTTGGAGATAGAGTTTGAGTGTTGCCTAGATAATAAGACATTTAGTTGGAGTGCATAATAGAGGTGACTTCTATGTGTACCCCAAGTACTTTTGCTGGGGCCTCATGCATAGACTTCAGGGAATCATAACAGTACTAGCTACTGAAGGAGCAAAATTGTTTAATAGGGCATATTTTAATAATATCTACTATGGCTTCATTATTACTTTAATTATATCTACTAAGACCTCCATATTACCTATCACATATATAGTTGTGAGTATACGAGTTGTTGCTAACGCTTGCGGGCTTGCATAGCGAGCCCGCGGCCCTCGCAAAGCAACTGCGACCCTCGCAAACTTTACGGCGTAACGCAAAAAAAATACGAGACACGTTACCACTCATTACAACCTCGTAAAAAACGGCTGCAACACGCGCACATCAAAACATCAAAATTCAAACAAATACACACAACAAATACATAAAAAGCTTACCTAAAGCAAGAGGGAGCATCCAGGACCTCAAAAACTAAAGTTACACCTCAATTTAACTGAAATTAAAGCAGTTTAGACACTAAAAAATTCTCGAGGCGAGAGAAAAAATGGCCATCGAAAAAAACGAAAACAAAGCTTCAGCAGTCTAAAGACGCAAAACACCACCAAACACCTACGTATTTGCCGAAAAACACCCACGAGATTAGAAAACAAGGACGCAACCCCAAAAACATTACAAACACAACAAATTCAAACAACAAACACATAAAAAGCTTACTCACAGCAAGGGGGGGCACCCAGGACCTCTGCAAGTGAAGTTACACCTCCATTTAAGCACAAATTTCGGAGTTTAGAGACCAGAAAATCACCTAAGCGAGAGAAAAAATGGTCGCCGAACAAAATGAAAACGAGGCTAAAGGTCCCTAAACACGCAAAACACTACCATAAACACGCAAAACACCACCAAACACCTACGGATATTCCGAAAAAGCCCACCAAACAGCTACAGATATTCCCAAAAACTTGCACGACATAGAAAACTAATATTACGAAAAACTTGCACAACATAGAAAACGAACGACGCTACATCAGCCACATTATATACACCAAACACCCTTAGCTCACTTACACTTTCATTGCCGTAATTTTTTGACAAGCAATATTCTAGTCCATATATAATAAAATGTTAAATGACATGATAAGAAACATGTGTATATGATCATAATGATAAAAAGATATTACTGTTAGTGAGACACGTTATTACTAAAATATAATGCATAAATAGATAGAAAATAATATCTATAAAACACGAATGGTAATAAGTGCAAAATACAATAAAACATTGAACTATCAAAAATAGACACAATAATAAGAATATTCACAAGAATGTCGCTAAATCAATTTCCCATTTTTAAGCCATCTGGTTCTAGCGTCCCTAGTTTGTGAATCCACTTGGTTTCTGATCGCCGTAGTTTCAAAACTCTACTACCTCCTCTTCTATCAAGTTTGACTTGTTCCACCGCTTGCATGATAATTCCACTGGTGTCTTTCTTGTGTTCCAATGTGAGGTGTACTGAAAGTCCATTGGAAAGAACACCCTTGTTTGTATTATATAAATGTTTGCACAGTCTCACTTTTAACGGACGTTTAGTTCTACCAGCATATTGCTTTCCACAGCTACATGTTGCTCATGTCAACGAAAAATAAATGTTAATAAAGCACAAGGTCCTGATGGAATACATCAACGTACTGAGGGAACTGGGTTCTATAATAGCCAAACCATTATATCTAACTTTTCAGGACTCACTCACCACATGGTCACTACCAGAAAACTGGAGAAAAGAAGATGTGATACCTATATTTACAGGAGCAATAGCAAATCCAGGGAATTATAGACCTGTAAGAGTAAGTTATGCAGTCAGGAAGTTTTTAGTTAGAGTTAATAAGGGATAATATACAAGAATATGTCTATTTGAACAAGATCATAAGTAGGAGTTAACTACTTATAGGTCATGTCAAATAAATCTAATTAGTTTCCATGTGGAGGTTAGTAGGAACTTGGGATCAGGGCAACTTAGTGGATGTAGTCTTTTTAGATTTTGCATACAGAGCCACCTGCAAGACTATTGTGTAAAATAAGGGATACATGGATAGGCAGTAAATATCTGCTCTTGGATTGAGAGCTGGCTTAAATACAGGAAGCAAAGGGTTGTTCTAAATGGAACATACTCAGATTGGACTAATGTTGTAAGTGGGGCTCTGAGTATTAGGTCCTCTCCTTTTTAACATAGTCATTAATGACTTAGAAGTAGGAAGTAGGACTGGAAAGTAGTGTCTCTATTTTTGCAGATGACACTAAGTTGTGCAAGATAATTAAATCTGAAAATGATATATTTTCCCTCCAAAGGGATTTACATAAATTAGAGGAATGGGTGACTAAATGGCAGATGAGATTTAATACATGTAAATATATGTTATGCATCAGTGAAGGAAAAATAGCCATGCAATTTATAAACTTAATGAAACAAATCTAGGGGTATCAAATATTGAAAATGATTTGGGAGTACTTGTGGACAATCCCCAACATAACAGTGTTCAATGCCAAGCAGCAGCTGCAAAGGCAAATAAAAAGTGGAAGAAGTACAGAGAAGCGAGGGGGCGCATTTGCGGAGGTGGAGGCTCTACGGCGCCTCACAACCGGTTACAAACCACCACACAAACACGCAATGACTAACACAAAAATAGGACTTAGAACAAAATAAATTGCGGACTTACACAAAAACAATTACGACCTGCGGGACTTAGAAAAAATCTGTTACGGACTCGCAAAAATACGACCTTAATGGACAACCTGCGCACAGCGCCAAACATAAAAATAACACAAAAATATACACAAAAATAAAATAAAAACCTTACCCACACCAAGGGGGGACATCCAGGACGTCTGCAACACAGCTTAAACCTTGAATTCTCTCAAATTTACAAAAGTTTAGCCACTTGAAAATCTCCTAAGCGAGAGAAAAAATGGCAGACGAAAAAAAACGAAAACAAGGCTACACGACCCCTAAAGCCAATAAATTCCAAAAAGCAAATACGGCTTTTACAAAAACCCGTACGACGTACAACATACACCATTAACAAGGACGCTTCATCATACAAACCAGCCTAGCACATACACATTCGCCGCCATTTTACAACACTAATTTACAGATTGCGGAAGTACCCAGCTACACTAACGGAATCCCCTCGCTCACGCCGCATATTTGCACTACACACATTGCTGACACACCTCAGCTCCACAACACTGCAAACCTACATTGTATGCTGCAGGAACATCAAAACAGATTGTCAGCTCTTCAGAACAATGCTTCCTGCATGTATTACTTACAAATAGGTAACGTATATTACTTTATTATTTAACTACTTATTTCATTAGCATCACAAAAAAAAACATATTGCAATAAACGCAAAAGACATTTACTGTGCGCCTCACAACGAGCGCCAACGCTGCTCATACCACACAAACTACAGAACAGCCTTGCAATAAGCGCAAAAAGCAGATCAGCGCCGACCTTACAATGACAGCAAAAGCATCTCTGATAAAAAAAAAAATACAACAACCAACAGGCTCCCAATAACCGCCGACATCTCAGACCACCAAAAAAAATAATGTCTGTGCCAAACACCATTCCTTGACTTACAATTCTATTCTCACAGATACAAAATATTTGTATACGGCTAAAGAACTTATGGTGTCAAATCTCTTATGATCTTTTGAACAACAATGTGCTATGTGTTAGAAAGTAAAAAAGCTTAAATTCTTCACTTTTATATGCAATTAATCTTTACGGCAGGTTTTTTTTTTTTTACTAAGCCTGCTTCAGGCAGCTTCTGCTGCATATGGTGTGTCCTTGTAAAGTAGTGAGCATTCCATTAGAGCTAAAGAGGGCACTTGCAGTTGTATTCAAACTTCCTGTGTATTCAAAGTTTCCTTCCACCTCAGGAAGTTGATAACTGAAAACTAAAATGACAGATTCCAAAGCAGCATATTTACACAAAAAGTAATAAATTAGAGGCTGTATTACATATTTTTCTAATGGAAAAAAATATTTCTTCAAAAGGATGCCACAGTGCAAGTAAATATAAATGATGACACATTAATTCATCCATCTGTAAGCAAACAAGGCAAAATCAGAGTAATCAGCAAAATCAGAGTAATACTAGCTTTGTGGGATAAAATAACAAAATCATCTACTCTCAACCAACACCCTTTGATTCATAAGGGCCAGTTACTGACTGCATCTTTTTTTTTTTTTTTTACTCTCTTTTATTTTGATAACTGACACTAATCTCTCCTGGTTGTGTTGCTCACACTCTTCTAATATTTCTTACTCATTTCTTTTACAGTGAGCTCAACTTTTAATCCTTTGCTGTCCCTTTGTAAACTAAAACTACAATATGCTGAGACTATCCAAGCTGGTCTAGATGCAATGAGAAAACATATAATGAATCAATTTATGTTACTGTTTCATCTCTGCAAATGTTACTATAAAAACACCTTCATCATAAATGTGCTTGTTCCAAGCAGCAGATTGGTCAAAATAGGACCCATAGACAACTGAAATGTCAAAATCCAAAAAATACTTCCAATACAGAATTGTTTTACTTTTTTTTTTTTAAATTGCTCAGAAGTGTATTAAAGGCATAGCTAAGTGAGCTGGATTATGAGTGCATTTTATAGAATATAATAAATAGTGTGTGTAAAAATTTTGCATGAAAAAAACCCCAACAAAAACATTTAAACACTTACCTTGAAGCTTGCAGAATACCTTGTAATTTCTGACAATTGTAAATCAGGGGTTAACACCCTCCAAACCCAGGCTAAATTAGCATAACATTTAAAATAATTTGTTTTGGCCAATCAGGTTAGCTGAAACATTTGGGTTCCTGTTTGTGCTGAAAAGCCGCCCCAGGAAATGCAGTTTGTCTGTGGTGAAAGGCATGAGAAGAACAGACAGAGCAGACTGCAACAGGCGGTACATTTTAAGCAGTGACACCAGGGCTGACATCAGTGCTCTGCTATTGGCTGAAGGATGCACACAGGGTATGTAATGATTTAAAAACTGCTCCCCTAATGCTGCATGCTGATTGGGTGGGAATCAGGGGCTTGTTTAGCCATCCCTGAGGGTGCCTGCATAATCATAAGAGAGATTTTTAGATATTAATAAAAATAAAACGTTTTATGAAATGTGCAGCATACATAAATTATACTTTTTGCATAAAGAGTGCAAACATGTAATAACCTAGCTCATTTATATATGCCTTTAATAGAAAAAGAATTATACAGTAAACTCTCCGTTATCCAGCACCTATGGCCAGATAAGTGTAGTTGCCGGGTAATCGGGAATCCCTGAATAAATGGTCTAAACAACCCTTAACCCTCCCCCAAACCCCTCCAAATGCCTTTATAAAGGCATTAGCACCTAAACTGGGCCATTTAGGCCCAGAAAGAAACATTTAGAAAAAAGTTAGTATTTTTTTTGGCAGGCCCGAACTGCCGGTTATGCCAGTTTAGCAGGAGTTTCTGTAATATGGGGAATTGATGCCGGTGCCGGTTGCTTGAGAGTGCCGGTTGGATAGGTGCCGGATAACCAGGATTTTACTGTACTATCATTGACATAAGGTTTGCTTCTATTAAATGTAAACTATAAACAATCTTAAAAATGCATTGCTAAATAAAAATATCTGCTAGTCATTAAAGTAAAGGAAAATAGCACTAATATACAGTGCCTTGCAAAAGTATTCACCACCTTGGCATTTTTTGTGTTTTGTTGCCTCACAACCTGGAATTATCATGGATTGTTTGAGGATTTGCATCATTTAATTTACAGAACATGCCCACAACTTTGAAGATGTTTTTTTTTTATTTATTTTTTTTATTGTGAAGCAAATACTAATTGGACAAAATAACAGAAAAAGTCAATGTGCATAACTATTCACCCCGCTAAAGTCAATACTTTGTAGAGCAACCTTTTGCGGCAATCGCAGCTCCAAGTCGCTTTGGATAAGTCTCTATGAGCTTGCCACATCTTACCACTGGTATTTTTGTCTATTCCTACTTGCAAAACTGCTCCAGCTCCTTCAAGTTGGATGGTTTGCGCTTGTGAACAGCAATCTTTAAGTCTGACCACAGATTTTCTATTGGATTGAGGTCTGGGCTTTGACTAGGCCATTCCAACACATTTACATGTTTTCCCTTAAACCACTCAAGTGTTGCTTTAGCAGTGTGTTTGGGGTCATTGTCCTGCTGAAGGTGAACCTCCATCCTAGCCTCAAATCACGCACAGAGTCTTACAGGTTTTGCTCAAGAATATCCCTGTATCTAGCACCATCCATCTTTCCCTCAACTCTGACCAGTTTTCCAGTCCCGGCTGCTGAAAAACATCTTCACAGCATGATGCTGCCACCATCATGTTTCACTGTGGGGATGGTCTTCTTTGGGTGATGTGATGTGTTGGGTTTGCGCCAGACATAGCATTTTCTTTGATGGCTGAGAAGTTAAATTTTAGTCTTATCAGACCAGAGCACCTTCCTCGATACATTTTTGGAGTCTCCTACATGCCTTTTCGCAAACTCAAATGTGCCATTTTGTTTTTGCTGAAAGTAATGGCTTTCTTCTAGTCACTCAGCCATAAAGCCCAACTCTATGGAGCGTACGGCTTATTGTCGTCCTATGTACAGATACTCCAGTCTCTGCTGTGGACTCTGCAGCTCCTCCGGGGATACCTTAGGTCTCTGTGCTGCCTCTCTGATTAATGGCATCCTTGCCCGGTGGGCGGTCTCTTGGCAGGTTTGCTGTTGTGCCATGTTCTTTCCATTTGGTTATGATAGATTTGATGATGCTCCTTGGGATATTTTTTTATAACCCAACCCTGACTTGTACTTCTCAACAACACTGTCCCTTAATTGTTTGAAGAGTTCCTTGGTCTTCATGGCAGTGTTTGGTTTGTTGTGCCTCTTGCTTATGTGTTGCAGCCTCTGGGGCCTTTCAGAAAAGGTGTGTATATGTAATGACAGATCATGTGACACTTAGATTGCACACAGGTGGACATCATTTCACTAATTATGTGACTTCTGAAGGTAATTGGTTGCACCAGAGCTTTTTATGGGCTTTATAACAAAGGAGGTGAATACAGACGCACATGCACATTTTCTGTTTTCTATTTTTTTTAAATACTTTTATGTATATAGTTTTCTCAATTCACTTCACCAACGTAGACTATTGTGTTCTGATCCATCACAAAAAATTCAGATTAACAAAACATTGAACTTAAGGCTGTAATGTAACAAAATAGGTAAAAAGTCAAGGGTGTGAATACTTTTGAAAGGCACTGTACATAAATACAACTGGCAAACAGTCAAACGTACAGGGTATACTACAATTTGATGCATTCTACATTTTGAGCAATAGGTTGTTCTATTTTTATCCTCAATTCTATAGTAGTTTTACACATGTTAAAATATCAAATCATGGTCTGTTGCTGTGTGATGACCAGGGTTGCAAATGCCTAGAATAGACATAAGAACATCCAGTAGAGTATGCAGACCTATCCTCTTATAGTAGCGCAGCATAAGGCAGCAGCAGTGGCGGTGAGCATCCGTTAGATGGCGCTGCTGATATTCTTTGATTTTGGATTCCGAAACACCAACAACATCTGTGGCAAAAAGCAAAGATTATATTAGATTAATGTACATTTAATGCTTTAGATTACTGATAATCCCGGTTGATTTGTGTCACCCCTTATTTACAGTTTAAACTTTCTTTACATGTGAAATCATGGTGTAGAGATAATGTATATAAATGCATTTGTATATAGCAGCTTCATCTAAGGAGCCTTATATAGATAAAAGGTAATACCATTTTTTGAAGTATAAAGGAATACATTTACTGAATCTAATAGGTAGAGCATAACATGAGGCTTGGAGTTGTTGATGAACGGACAGGAGGCAAAATGAGAGTCATGAAAGCAGTGTCAGGCTAAGAGATCAAGTTGGGCAAAAGGATCTAAGTTGTACAGAGAGAAGTGATGGATCTTCAGAGAGGTGCAAAATGTATGCAGGCTTGGTGACTTATGCAACAGTGTATTGTGACCAATTGTGCAATAAATGGGCTTTTGCCAAATATCACTATTTGCAGCTTCAGTGTGCATTTTTGCCTGTATAAAATTAAAATTACCTTTACTTTCTTATCAAGGAAGGTTTTGGGGATATAATCATAATATAAATGAGTTGCCAAGACTCTTGGTGAGGTTTCCTGTTTCAGCTTCTGAAATAATAAAATAAAAAAAATAGGGCATTTGTGTCTTGGATGAGGCCATGTCCTAAAAGTTTTAAGAAGTTGTACTATAATATAAAGTAAAACTGCACCAGTATTTATGAAGTGGCCACATCTTCTGAAGCTCTGCACAATGAATTTAATAAATAAATGTCACTGAAAAGAAATTTCTCAAAATAAAGAAGCCATTTTGCTGTGTCACAATGGGCATTGCCTTGGTGGCGGCCATTTTGTTGAATCAAGAAGCCCACAACATTCAATTCTAGAGGTACTTCTGTTATGTTGGTCTGAACATTTGTTAAACATGTAAATATATCCATCCCTCTCAACATAGGGGCATGTTTTAGCACAAGTGGCATTCCATCAAGGATTGGCTATAACTCTTGGCAAAAAAAAAGAGAGGAGAAAAGATGAAAAATAAACTAGAAAAAGGAAAAAATAATAACAAACTAAAGAGGAACAGAAAGCGGAGAAGTGGTGAAACACGTTGAAGGGGAATGGCTAGTGGCTCGACTAGACTTAACACAAAAGACATCCTGGATAACTGTAGATCAAAACCCAACATGCAATCCTCTCAACAATCTTCTGCAAATATGGGGCACTCTGAAGACAAGCATGGAGATAACGGCTTCAAGCACAAAAGCTGACATTCAAGAGGTAAAAGAGCCCATTGGCTCGTTTAGAACCAGAATTGAAGCTGAAGTGCAAAAGGTAAAATCGATCTGTCTGCAGAAATTAAGGCTGTGGACTTCAAAGTCATCCAATTAGAAGAGAAATACAACAATCTCCTTAAAAACACGAGGAAATGGAAGAAAAAGTGGCTATGTTAACGGAGCAAGAGAGCCACTTTCACTTCCTCCAAGAAGACCTGGAGAATAGATCTAGGAGGCAAAAAGTGCAAATCTGTAAAATGACAAAGTCTGTGCGGGATCTGCCTGTATACATGAAGAAGCTTTGCAGGACTCTTCTACTCAACCTAGAGGATAAAGAGAACAGGTTTGACAGAATACATAGAGTGCTGGTCAGACATCTACTACTGCTCAGGGGCATCACTCCAAGCATTTTTTCTGACCTGTCGCTGTTTACCCTTTATAACAGACAATCTCTAAAACTGTTCTTGGAGGTCCTGGCACCTCACAATTATAGCTACACATTGGTTTTCCCGTGCAGGTTAAATATAAACAGAGATGGAAAGCTATACACTATCCATGCGATTGAAGAAGGAGTGGCTCTGTTCCATTCTTGGAGCCTTTCAATTCTTGATTATCCTGACCCAGCATAAGAACAAGCTCCTTATCCGCAAAGAAGACCTAGAAAGTGAAATTATTTTGGAGGCTAAGCGTAACAGATATAATAACGCCTGTTATGAGTTGTCATGAGTATGGTCCCTAATTCAAACATCCAAGTAGTTTACTGCATCTGGTTGTACTTTTATTGACCTTTGGTTAAAATACACAGGATCTACAACCTTGGAAGGGGTCCTAGTTATAACAATAATGTTTTCGGAAGCAAGCTTAAGACTTAAGCTTAAGATGTTCAATAGTTATGTGTAATTTTTTTTTACAAAGAACTTTGACAAGTCTTTACTTTGTTGTATATTACCTTGGTAATTCTACTACAGTTATGGCTTAAATGAGGCCTCACGCTGAAGACCACTTCTCAGACTGCTACCTATTTGATCTTCAGGAGATTAATAAGGCAGCTGTAACCTAAGACGGAGAACTGTGTAGGGTTGCCTTTTTGTTTCTCTTATGAGGTAGACTTTACTATAGTTAGTATTGCTAAGTTCAACCCTCGCAATGTTTTAGGACATTCTAAGAGTTGTATAACAATGCATGTTTGAATATTTGCTAGCCTTGCAGGTTTCCCATAAGGTTATAACCTACAATATACTATCATAGGCTTATATAGACTATTTGTGCCAATTTCTTTTCTCCTTCATTATAAAGGTTCATACTTAACATTGGCCATTAGTAGCCACCAGTTCTAGACATTTAAAAGAGCAGGAAAGCATCAGAATAATACTTTATACTCTGATAGGGGTGAAGTACACAAGTATCATTTTAACTTTTATATTTTTTTCTTATTATTTTTTGTGTCGTGGTCTGTCTAAATAAAGGAATACGTTAAAATATATTACAAATTTTGTGCTTTAATGCACCAAGTAAAGTCCTTTTTTTGTGACTTAAGTATAACCTACAATATACACATGGGAATCTGTACCTTGTGTTAAATAATACTTGTAATGCCACTGTGCACAATCTTGTTCATGACCAAGTCCCTGGGAAAGATGCTTACTTGGTAGCCTAGACAGGCAATCCGTGATAATATCTGTTCTTTTTTATACATTGTGTCTCACCTTTAAAATTTAGTGGACAGCTATTGCTCTCCTCTATTTTATTGGTTCTAAAATTTGGTATACTTTTGTAATTTCAATTCAGGAGTGTATCAATTCTGAGTATAAATATTCAGCTATTTTGCATACAAGTTTAGGTTTGTGCATATTTTATAGCTCAACTAGTTTAGAGTTCTGGTTGGTACATTTGCAGTGTAGTATTACATTTGCTGTTGTTTTTTTAATTATGTTCTGTTTTCTTCTCCTCCCATAACCTCTTCCTTTTCCATACCCTTCTTGTACTCAACCGGATACATCCCCCATATTGCAGCATATTGCACCAAAGCAAAGGATCTGATCTGAAGGCGAGTAGTTGACCGTCGCAACAACTGCGGAGTCATGAGTCTCAAAATTAACTCCCGTATTGCCCAGGGTCTGAATGAGCCGGTAAAGAGGATATTGTTTTCAAGGAATATCACTGGTTGGGGGCTGACATTTTTTTGCAGGAAACACACTTTAGAAGGAAATCAATCCCAAAATATTAAGGGGCGGGGGTGGATTTTTTTGAGATTTTTCATGCTACCTCAACCTATAAAGAGAAAGGTGTCTCTATTTTGATTCACAAAAGTCTTAATTTTCAGCATACAAAAACATATAGAGATAGTGAGGGAAGGTACATTTTGGTGCAAGGGTCCATCAATGAAAGTCAAGTGTTCCTATTAATCATATATGCCCCGAATGTGGGTCAATCGACCTTTTTCCACAGAATTTCCAACTTAATAGTTTCCTGGCAGCATTTTACATGGGTGGTTGGAGGAGACATGAATGCAGTTTAGATCTTATGAAGGACAAAACTAGTGATGTCTCTTCTCCCATGGTCCCAAAAGCAACAAAGGCACTTCATTGTTTGCTCAAAAACATTGCTTATTTGATGTCTGGAGAGCTCTAAACCAGACTGAAAATAACTATACATTCTATTCGGCCAGACATAGATCCCATTCCAGAATTAATTATATATTACTTTAGCAACACCTGGCCGCACATACAGCGAAAGCCCTGATTTACTCATCTCTTGGTCACGATTTGGTCAGCGTTTCCCTTTTTGATTTGCTCCCAAAGGGTCGTATCCCAGGCTGATCTATAAATCCAGCACTTCCCAATGACAACCCCACAAGGAAGAAATTCAGAAAATCACTAGAAGGTTATTTCCATTTGAATAATGGCGGGGAGGTAGACCAGATGGACAGCCCACAAGGCAGTCATAAGGGTCTCTATATACAGCTAGGTGCAACGTCAAAAAAAAATAATAGAGTGGGCACAAATCAATGAGCTTAATGACAAAATCTCTAAACTGCAAATATTATATAATTCTCAGAGATCACCCAAGATCCTGGAAGAAATCCTTACAAATAAGCGTAACCTCAGCTTGATTCTGCGGGGGAAGGTCATTACAAGTATGCAGCATACACAGGCAAGCTTTTTTTGTATTTTAAGATAAACCTGATTCCATGTTAGCCAGAAAACTCAAACAACGGAAAGTGAACTCATTTATTGCTGAATTGGAATCCAGAGAGATAACCAAATCTTTTGCCGAGTTCTATATGGATCTCTATTCCATAGAGAAGCTACATTCTGGCTCAACTGGGCATAGAGCACAGATTAGCATATTCCTATCTAACATAGATCTCCCTCAATTGGATAAAGGGTTATGAAACTCCCTTAGTGCCCCCATTACGGAAGAAGAAATTACAATAGCAATTAAATCCACTGAAGCTCATAAGGTCCCTGGCCCAGATGGCTTTACGAATCACTATTAAAAAACAATTCAGGAACATTCTCTTATCTCATCTTAAAAGACTATTTAATGATTTCCTGAATGGTAAAATAATAAAAACAGAATTCCTGTTAGCTAATATTATTGTAATACACAAAGAAGGGAAGGACCCATCCCAATGCCAGAGCATTAACAGTGATATCAAACTATACATTAAAATATTAGCAAACAGGCTAGCAAAATTGATCCCACATATTCACCCAGATCAGGTTGGATTTATTCCAGGGGGGGGGGGGGGGGGGGAGCCCATGATAACACTAGGTGTAGTTTTAATCCTATAGATATTGCATCCATAAAAAATACCTATGATGCTCCTTTCATTGGATGCAGATAAGGCCTTTTTGGTCTAAACAATAACTTTGTGAAATGTATTATGGCACTTTATTCTGGTCCAAGGGCTTACATCTCCTACTAAGGCTTTATATCTCATCTATTTAATATTTGCAGAGAAACAAAACAGGGGTATCCTCTATCTCTGCTATGTTTTTCTTTATACATAGAACCAATGGCCATACATATTAGGGATTGTCCATCAATGGCATCAAAATAGCTGAGAAGGAATATAAAGTGAGTTTGTTCGCGGACAATATTTTGTTAACAGTTTTAAACCACTAACTAATCTCACAAGCTTGCTAAAAGTAATGGAAAATGTGGTAATATTTTGGGGTTTAAGGTAAACATGAATACAAGCATACAGCAAAACTATTGGCACTGAACTTTTCTTTCAAATGGTCTCAGCAATCTATCATATACCTGGGCAATCACATCCTGAAACAGACTACCTTAGTTTAAGGTGCTAACTACCCAAATAGTTTCAAAGCTTTCTTTATAGACCTAAATAGTTGGTCTGCTCACTCGATCTCTTAGTTAGGAATATCAATTTGGTAAAGATGAACACTTTACCCAACTTAACATACTTTGTAGCACACTCCCTATTGCAATTAAAATGTCAGAGGTACTGAAATTACAGAGAGCAATCCTCCACTTTATCTGGAGTCATAAGAAACCAAGAGTAATCAGATCATCCATGATTGCCCTGGGCAGTTTAGCTACTTCTGACTTGCTCACCTACTATAAAGCATCTCGATTAGCACAACTGTCCATATGGTTCATTAAGGAAATCCCTCCATGTTGGATGGATATAGAAAGTGACCTACTCCCTGAGCAGAATATTATAATTCAACAAGTGCTTTAGACATGCTTAAAAAATAAAATCAGACTGGGTGATCTCCCCTAAAGCATTTTACACTCTATTAGTCTATGATAACAAATTAACAAGCTTACACCCTTACTATAGGCAGGTTCATGGCTCACTTCTTTGTGGCTCTCCTTCAAATATTCTGTGGGGGAAATGAACTACCAGTTTTTATGGTGGATTCATTAAAATGTGCACATAGCAGCAGACATCCTGATACAAAATCCAAATTGGTCCCCTACGGAGTTGAGAGAATAATCTCTTCTACCATAGAGAGTGTGGCTTAGATTGGCATCCATTCACACAAATAGGGTTTCTATTATGAAGATTAATAATCCCCATTTGAGGAATGCTGCCTGCCTAATGCTTACGGTAGGAAAAAATATCTGTACCTTACATAACTATTCAATTGAACTGGCAGCAACAGATAAGTTAATGTACAAAGTAGCCTGGGAAAAGGAATTGGGTATAACTCTATAAGATGTACAGTGGGCAAAAATAATAAAAAATGCAGCAAACTCCTCCTTGAATTTAATCATAAGGGAGAACGCATATAAAACTATTTGTAGTTTTATCCCACACCGGAAAGATTACAAAGGTCAAAGCCATCCTTGAATGGCAAATGTTTCAGAGTCTGTAATTACTTTGGTACATTAAGACACGCGTTGTGGGACTGCCCCAAAATAGCTCATCTTTGGGATGAAACGTACAATATATTAAAAAGACTTTTGGGTTCACGTGTCCCTTGAAAAACTGAGGAAGCAAACTTCCCAACCCAAACTTTCAAACGGTTTTGCAGTTTTTGTCAAAGTAGGATTTCTTGGCTTCTAGATTCATAATAGCCAAAAACTGGAGAGACGGTAAAACCACATTTGAGGAAGTTAGGAGAAAAAAAACAATATATCTATAGAATGTGCTCATTGTCAGCTGATATAAATGAAAATTACAGAACATGGTCTGCTTATTGGGATCTGTGGACACTCAGAGTGGGCTGGAATTGAAAAATAACACTGTAAGACCTAAAGGGTATAGATGAGAATATTTCTAAAAAGCCAGTATCCCTCCCCCCTGTTTCTCCCATACATCTCTCCCCCCTTTTTTTTATTTTTTATTTGTTGCTGCTTGCCTTTGCACAAAAAACACTGTTCTCAAGAAACGCTGTGTTTTATTATGGAGAGAAAATATTGAAAAAGATGGATAAGACAAATGTGTAAGTTGCTTATTGTAATGTAGTGTAACATGCTTGTACGATATAACTGGACATCTTCTCAATGTCTTAATAAAGAAAATGTAAAAAGAAGAAAGATCCTCTGCTGCGAATTTAGTAACTGTGTTCCGTTTTAAATATGCAAGGACTATTTTTTATGTGAAGGTTTAATTGTTCAAAATGATTCCAAACCAGCTTATTTAAATATGGGGTAAATGATATTCCCAAATAAGTAAAATTATAAATATTTTAATGGCGGCCAAGTGGCTTATAGTCAGAGGATGGAAAAAACAATATTTACTGACTTGGACTGAACTTGTGACCATTGTAGAGAGAAATAAACAAATAGAATTGGAATGCTCAACACTTTCACACTGTCCGTCAAAAAAAAAAAATCACTCTAAAATTGTCTCTTTAGAAGATATAGTAAGCGGTTTAAGTATTAATGTTTCAAGGGAATTTAATAAGAGAAGGAATGGAAGATACAAACGGTAAAGATGAAGGAATAAAAGAAAGATACAAGTAAATAATCCCACAAATCCTTAAAACCTCTTGCTCATCTCCTCCCCAGAATTGAACACTAGCATGTTTTCATATTATGAAATTTTTTATTTCAAATGACTCAACTTGAATTATTCAAGCTCAGTTGTGGTTCCATTTTTTTTTGTCTGATTGTCTGTGGTTTGATGCTTTGATGTCTGAATGTTATTGTTTGTAAGTTTTGTAAAATTTGGAAATGAAAATAAAATTATTAAAAAAAGAAATCAAAATAAAATAAGAGATCTTACTATCTTTCCAATTATGTTGGAATTGTTTACTTAAAAGATCCTGGTCTTGTCTAACCACATTACCTCTATTTTATCTATATTAATTTTATAGTAGGAAATCCTGCTAAAATGGTATAATTCTCTATGTAAGGATGGTTAAGGAAGAAACTGGGGTTGTTACTGTAATCAACACATCATCAGCAAATAACATTATTTTATTTGAATATTCTGTGATTTTTAATTCTGCAAGAGGTTCTATCAATAAAAGGCAAAAATAAATGGAGAGAGAGGATAGCCTTGCCTGGTTCCATTTTGAATCTTCAATTTCTCTGTCTTAAATCCCATACCTGTCACATAAGCTGAAGGTTCACTATACAATGCCACTAAAGTGTGTGAGCCAAACCTATTTAGACCATATTTCTGGAATACTATCTCCATGAATTCCCAATTGACCCTGTCAAAGGCTTTCTCTGCGTCCAATGACAGGGCCAATAACTGGATCTCCATGGATTTAGCATATGTCAATATATCTATAAACCTGCTATTATCAGTTGTTTGTCTATTTCTCACAAAACCAGTTTGGTCAAGGTTAACTAGAAACAATAAATGTAATCTTGTGGCCAACATTTTTGAGTAGAGCTTACTGTCAGTGTTCATTAATGAAATCGGTCTATAGTTCTTGCAATCTGACAAATCCTTGCATACTTTAGAAATTCTAATAATAGGCGGCCTTAAGCATTTCTAGAGTAGCTGATGCTTTCATCTTAATTTCATTGAAAGCTACGTTTAAATGTTCAGTGAGGATAGGAGCAAACATTTTATAGTATTGGTTAGGAAACCCATCAGGGACAGGTGATTTGTTCAGTATATCACCATAGCCAGTTTTCCTCAAGTCATAGTGGTAACAGCCTGGAGATGCCACTTGCTAACACTTAAAATGTCTGTTAGAAGCTCCCAAATTTGCATGTGTGTAGTGGTGTATATTGAGAACTTACTTTTTCACAGGACACACTGTATACATAAATTGGAACACATTGGATACATATATAGTGGAGTAGACCAAGAATACAATGGAATGCACTGAGAACTCACATTGAAGCGCATACTGGACATACACACAGAACAGGACTGGACTGAGCAATCTGTATAATAAGTGGTTGCAGCCCAGTGCACTGTATCTGTGACTCAGTTAAATGTGCAGTGTGTATGTTCTGTGAATGCTCAGTCCAATCCACTCTGCAGATTTTGTGTATCAATGATTGTACAATCTAGACCACTTAGTGTATATCCAGTGTGTTTTAAGTTAGATCAACTGAGTGGTCTGAACTGAGCACACATATGGGACACTCACAGTTAACTGGAATGAGCACACCCTTGATATACAAAAAGGGTGGACTAGATTAAGCACATACTGAAATCACAAACAGAAGACTGGACTGACACGGACAAAAAGTGCAAATTGAGCCACCAAAACAAAGGGCAAAAAGTGCCTGCAAAATAAAGCTTTAATAACAACTTAATAAGGACTTTTGATGCTACGATATATTTTATAGTTTTAAAATATTAATTATTGGAGGGGCATATAAATGTTTTAAAGCAATTACTCATATAGAATGTAAATATTGAAACAACATATAAAACAATTAGCTTAAAATGGGTCAACAAAATATATCAATATTAGTATTTGTTATAATATCCCCAATAAAACCAGCTAATTATTCAGCTCAAGGAGGGATAAACACTCTATAACCTTTAAATCTTATAATAGGAAACTAGTGTATCTTGAAAAGCTTTTTGGAGTATGCAACATGCAGCCTTCCAGATTAGGAGGTATCCCTCGAGGATCACAGGGATTTGTTAGATGTTTCTATATTACTCTTTGTGCATATAATACTATTTTAAAGCAGTGTGTTTTTTTATATAAATATATTTCCTATTATTTTTTAGTTCTTCCAATGGTAACTTACCTCAAATTTACCAGGCGCTTTAAATTCTATAACTGGAATTACTGCTGGTGGATCTTTATTATAAGCTGCCTGTACCATGTCATTTAATAACTGCAATGTCCAATTGCTTCCTAGCAAAAGAGGGAAGAGAATATATATTATTATACTAATGATAAAATAACATGCATATAGTTTGGGTAAGTATGTAGCGATTTAACAACTTTAGCAGCTAGTTTCTAAATCCTTTCATGCATGCTAACCTGGAGAGTGAAGGGTTGTGCTCTGCCATTTTTGTTTCTATTCAGCAATGTTGGAGGGCATTTCAACTTGTTGTTGTGAGTTCCACTTTTATCATTCAACACACACATGATCAGGAGTGGCACTACATAGTGGAGTGGCACTCCATAGTGTAAATACTGCTTTGCCTTCGCTCCTTTCAAATACTGCATAGGAAAATCATAGGTAAAGCCTAATCAATTTACGATTGTTCTTGTTTACTTGGCTTTCACAGCAAGTAGTTGTGTTTGTTGTATGCTTCACAAACGTCAAACTACTGTACATAGTGTTACTATAATGAATATCAGCGTTTCACTGCATTTATAAAAACACTATACATTTTGACAAAGGCATTGCTATGGTATAAAGCATCGCAATATTAAACTGCATGTTACGACATACAGAAATCAAATAAGGTGTCTTCCAGCTCTTCAACATAGCAGCAGTGTTCACTTTCAACCCTCAAGTGTTTTAACAGCTCAGGATTTAAACATATGCTTGTATGAGTTCATTATCTGTCATTTTGGTTGACCCACCTGTGCTTAAGCAAGGAACTTATCAATTCCTGGCACATGAGAAAAATAAATGTATGAGGTTAGTAATAGAGGAAAACAAGACATACAGAAACCCACCAAAAAGGACCAAGCACATTAGTATACCAATATTCAAAAGCAGTCCATTGTCAGTGTTTATGTATGTTATTCTTTGCAGCAATTGGCACACAGAGCAAGTGGGTCCTATCTTGTTGCATGTGCGCCGCTGTTCAAGCACACCCGCGTGCACAAGAGCACTCTGTTGAGTTGCACCACTCTGGAGGAGAGAATAGTTATTTTGCTATACCGTGGGAGCGCGCTGCAACAGCAGTGCACATAAAAACGGATAAGTCCAACAAGTGTTACAGCATTTTACTTTTCGGAATAACGCAAAGCATGCTTGAATGATATAAAATCTCTGATTCTCATTAATTTATATAATTTACCATACACAATATCTTTAGGTTGCAAGTCTGCGAGTTTCAATCCTGCAGGGTGCTTTGGTGAAAGCACCATGGACACTGGATTTGAGGCTCAAAGACAGGGCCCTCCTTGCTTTGCTATGTTTGATTTGTATTTACCTTTGCCTGGAACTTATCTTATGTACAGTGCTACGGAATATGTTGGCGTGTTATAAACAAACAATATTAATAATAATAATTATTAAAGGATTAGATTAGATTGTGTGACTTAATAATCACTTTACTTTATTAATATAATTATCTAGTAATTGCATTGCAAGTCAAATTGGAAATGCCTAATTATAACAACAACAAAAATGGAAGCAAGGGTTAAAAATAAATAAAAACACCTTAACATTGAGGCTGTATACCATTCAGATAATTACAGGATGGTAGCAGGTCGACTGCATCCATTTCTGGCAGTAGCTCCCACAAAAAAAGAGAAAATATCAGCAAACTGGCTTTGATAGGCACAGCTTAAAAATGACCAATGCCTTTAGGATAAAAGCTTGGATCTATCCTGTTATGTGGTCGGGACAGGTCTGCCGCTGCAGTGCGGCCTCCAAGCGCTAGATGGCGCTGCCAATATTTTGAAGCCCTGCTGATATGTGAGAGAAGTTCTAAGCTTATAATGTTAGCGTAACCCTTGAACTAACCATCACCCTAATCCTAACCATTTACCTAAGCCTTGACTCTATGATATGGCACCGGAATATCGGCAGTGCCATCTAGCGGATGCTCACCGCCACTGCCTTGTGCTGCGCTAGCATAACAGGATAGGACCAAAAGCTCATTCATTTCTACAACAACTGGAACCTTTGCTGTATCCTTTAAATACAATATACACTAATAAATATTACATGCACTCAAATAAGCTAAAGCAGGCCCATATATCTAATGGGATTACATTAATGCACATATTGCCTTATTTTCTCATTAGCACGTATTTCGCTAGTTGATAACCTATGTTTATATTACCACACTGCACCTCCAGGGCCTTCTTTCTTTCAATAAGTACTACAAACTTGTACACTTTTGCATTTTAGTTCAAGCCACTTACCACTTTTTGGATATGTTACCATGAATACATCATCCTCTCTGGCTTCAAAGAAAGCTAAATCCTGGAATGTCTCAGGACTGCAAGTTGCCTTTGGATACAGCACTTCACTGTAAGTAAAAAGCATTTTGTCTGGCGAGAGATCCTTTGAATCACCAAACAGCTTCATTGCCTCCTCCAAGAATGTTGCTCTGTTCTCCATTAGATTTTACTATAGATGTGAAAAGCAGTTTGTTGTGCAATTCCTCTCTGAATAAGCCACTGGTGTTTTATTAAAAAATGGGTGGAGATAAAAAAAAAGGGTAGAATTTGGACTCGGACATGTGTGTGCAAAACAAAATTCTGCATATGGCGTAACTGATAATTATTCAATCTTATTCATATATAATGTTTAAAGAGACATGAAAGGTTTCTGGATTTCCCTAGGAATATAACAGAAATATACTGTAACAAAACTATGCATCTCTTTACTTTTGTGTATTTTATTTTATTAAAAGCTATGTTTTTTGTTTCTGTTTTCCCCTCTACAGCTCATGAAGACATTGTACTTCTAAGTACAGGGGCCTCATAGCAACCAATCAGTGCCAATATTCATTGTCCATTTTGGAGCTAGATCTCTGATTGGCTAATCTGAAACACTGCACTTCACAGACCATGTATTCATGAGTAATTTAAAGCAAAGTACAAAAAAAGTAAATGTATACAGATGTATATTATATACCTAGTAAAATCAAGAAACCTTCCATGTCCCTTTACGACAGCTAGCATCTGCATTGATTACCTGAGTAACTAAAGGTTAGATGTAGTGATGTCGCGAACATAAAATCTTCGGTTCGCGAACCGCCGCAAATGTTCGCGAACCGGCGTACCCGGCGAACCGCCATAGGCTTCAATGGGCAGGCGGATTTTAAAACCCACAGGGACTCTTTCTGGCCACAATAGTGATGGGAAAGTTGTTTCAACGGGACTAACACCTGGACTGTGGCATGCCGGAGGGGGAACCAAGGCAAAACTCCCACGGAAAATTACATAGTTGATGCAGAGTCTGGTTTTAAGCCATAAAGGGCATAAATTACCTAACATTCCTAATTCGTTTGGAATAACGTGCTTTAAAACATCAGGTATGATGTTGTATCGATCAGGTAGTGTAAGGGTTAGGCCCGCTTCACAGTGACAGACCAAACTCCCCGTTTAATGCACCGCAAACAACCGCAAACAGTCCATTTGGACAACCGCAAACTCCCCATTTGCACAAGTTTGGATACCAAGCTAGCCAAATCACGTTCCTTGTCCTCACTGATGTCATTGAAGGTCTCTTCCTCCACCCAGCCACCAAGGGTCCCCGAAAGGTGACAACAAGCCCCCTGGGACGCCTGCTGTGTTTGGTCTTCCACCTCCTCAAAGCCACCTTCCTCTGACTCCTCTGACTCCTCTGAGTCCTCTGACTCCTCTTCTTCAGACTCCTCTCACAGCGTTGCCTCTCTCTGCATTATTATAAGGTGTGTTAAGTAGTACTACTCTTATCAGTTTAATACCTGTTACAGCACCTATCAGGGGGCGTGTATAAGGCCTGGATTTTTGGAACCGGGAGATGGAAAAAGATACTTAGTTGGTCGTATCACTTCAAATTTGGGGCACGGCACGTGCAATCAAAGGTGCCACCAGATAGGAGTGGCGTGTTTGTAAGTACTACTCTTATCAGTTTAATATCTGTTACAGCACTTATTAGGGGGCGTGTATAAGGCCTGGATTATTAGAACCGGGAGATGGAAAAAGATGCTTGGTTGGTCGTATAAATTCAATTTTGGGGCACGGCACGTGCAATCAAAGGTTCCACCAGATAGGAGTGGTGTGTTTTAAGTACTACTCTTATCAGTTTAATACCTGTTACAGCACCTATCAGGGGCGTGTATAAGGCCTGGATTTTTAGAACCGGGAGATGGAAAAAGATGCTTGGTTGGTCGTATAAATTCAATTTTGGGGCACGGCACGTGCAATCAAAGGTGCCACCAGATAGGAGTGGCGTGTTTGTAAGTACTACTCTTATCAGTTTAATACTTGTTACGTCACCTATCAGGGGGCGTGTATAAGGCATGGATTTTTAGAACTGGGAGATGGAAAAAGATGCTTGGTTGGTCGTATCACTTCAATTTTGGGGCACGGCACGTGCAATCAAAGGTGCCACCATATAGGAGTGGCGTGTTTGTAAGTACTACTCTTATCAGTTTAATACCTGTTACAGCACCTATCAGGGGGCGTGTATAAGGCCTGGATTTTTGGGACCGGGAGATGGAAAAAGATGCTCGGTTGGTCGTATCACTTCAATTTTGGGGTACGGCACGTGCAATCAAAGGTGCCACCAGATAGGAGTGGCGTGTTTGTAAGTACTACTCTTATCAGTTTAATATCTGTTACAGCACTTATTAGGGGGCGTGTATAAGGCCTGGATTTTTAGAACCGGGAGATGGAAAAATATGCTTGGTTGGTCGTATCACTTCAATTTTGGGGCACGGCACGTGCAATCAAAGGTGCCACCATATAGGAGTGGCGTGTTTGTAAATACTACTCTTATCAGTTTAATACTTGTTACATCACCTATCAGGGGGCGTGTATAAGGCCTGGATTTTTAGAACCGGGAGATGGAAAAAGATGCTTGGTTGGTCGTATAAATTCAATTTTGGGGCACGGCACGTGCAATGAAAGGTGCCACCAATTAGGAGTGGCGTGTTTGTAAGTACTACTCTTATCAGTTTAATACTTGTTACGTCACCTATCAGGGGGCGTGTATAAGGCCTGGATTTTTAGAACTGGGAGATGGAAAAAGATGCTTGGTTGGTCGTATCACTTCAAATTTGGGGCACTTTGTGACATTAGCTTCTTACGCTCAAACATGTCCTTTACAGGCACCTGACTATGGGCAGATGAGCAGGAACTGTTCAAGGCGAGAGACGGAGTGGCGGATGGTTGAGAGGGGGCAAGGAGGACAGCAGTGGTTGATGTGGCTGATGATGTGGCTGATGATGCTGGACCAGGAGGAGGATGGCGGCTTTGAGTTTGTGTGCTGCTTGTACTCATGTGTTGGTCTGGTGACACACAAACATTAGGTCTCAACCTGTAGAGGATAAGGGAACCAGGCTACTCTAGACCTCATTCATCATTACAGGTTTTGACAGATTGGTACTATGCGTGCAAGCTACTGTGACAACAGATATGAGTGGCACTGTGCACTTGCAGAAGTTGGCAGAGTAGATGCTGTAGGTCTGACATACACGTTTGCAGACAACTAACTGCTATGCAATCTATTACAGTAGAATTTTTTTTTGTTTTAAATGTACACTACTGTTACACCAGATATGAGTGGTGTGTTAAGTAGTACTACTCCTATCAGTTTAATCCCTGTTATGTGCCTTTTTTGGGGGTTTGGTTGTTGAAGCCACAGTGTAGCACCAGAGGCCAGAAAAATTAGGCATGTACACATGCCTGAAAAATTAGGTATTGTTGATCTTGCAGCGAACAGAGAAAAAGGTAGGCCTGATTCAACGCCCCAGCGTCGCATACCCACACTCAGAGATTGAGGGGGGGACCTGAGAAGGCCACAGGCCGGAGATATAAAGGGGGGCCATCCCAAATAAGCACACAAGCGGGGACAAAGGTAGTGAAGGGGACATAGAGGCCCATGGACTGACGGTCGCCATCTTGGCAGGAAAAGGGCCCAGCAATTAGGCCAAACTGACCCAGCACAGGCAGCTACTTGAGTCAAACGCTGTACAATTACAACTTAATAAAGCTGAAACATGCAGCAGCAGGGATTCTAAACGGCCACACGGGGACAAGGAGGCTAACAGCCCCAACAGTCTCTGCACCACTCTTTTTAACAGATAACCCAAGAGGCTAACCAGGGACCTTGCCCACATAAAAAACAGAATTTTATTGGAGGAATTTTGTCTTTAACCCCCAAGAGAGGACATAATATACGGTATCTTTAGACTACCTGATGGCTAAACCTTCTTTAGCCCCAATGCTATCCAAGAAACATTTCAAAACTTCTATCAGACCATATATTCATCCCAATCCCAGCTGCAGCGGATCTGACATAGAGTCCTTCCTACTACAGCAAGAAGTCCACAAAATACCTGTACCTCAATTGGACAGCTTGAACCTAGACATATCCCAAGAGGAAGTTAAATCTACAATCCAAGATCTTAAATTTGGCAAGTCCCCAGGGGCAGACGGTTTTACTCATCTGTAATATAAGAAATTTGAGCCCTTGCTAACCTAACATCTTTGTTTAACGCTATACTAAATGGAGAACATATGCCCCCTTAATTAAATCAGGCTGACCTTATAGTCTTTCCAAAAGAGGGTAGGGACCCTTTAGAGGTTAAAAATTATCGCCCCATACCCCTGATAAATGTGGATGTCAAGATCCTAGCTAAAATTATGGCCAAACGAATATCTAACTTTTTACTGGACTAAATACACAAGGACCAAACGGGGTTCATTCCTTTCAGAGAGGCAGGAGATAATGTTAGGAGGGTTCTGAATGCCCAGTTCTTGGCTCAACACTATAAGAACCCAGTTTGCCCTCTAGCCCTAGACATAGAGAAGGCTTTTGATACGGTAGAAGGGCCATATATGTACAAAATGCTAGATAAGTTTGGATTTGAGGGACGCTTTCTCAACCTGCTCAGAAGGTACTACGACTCACCAGTAGCTAACTTAAAGATACCAGGGGACCATAAGGCCAAAATCCAAGTACAGAGAGGGACCAGGCAGGGATGCCCACTCTCCCCACTGCTCTTTGCTCTTGCCATTGAACCCCTAGCGCAGGCAATCAGAACCAACCATGCCATCCAGGGGGTTCAAGTAGGACACCATCAGTTTAAGTGTTCACTTTTCGCGGACGATATGCTTTACACCCTGACCAAGGCCCTTCTCTCTATACCAGCACTCATGTCCACTATAAAAGACTTCAGCTAAATCTCGGGCCTCCAATCCTTGCAAAAGGATATTTCTCTTTCAATAGAATCCTGCTTACTGGGGATACGCATAAAAAACTTATCTCAGTCCTAGAACAAGCTATTCCAATTAATGGCTTTAGCATTCAAAATACACATAGCTACCCGGGCCCGGATGGATTTACAAATCTCTAATACCAAACTTTTATAGACTTGTTATTACCCCACTTAGCCACACTTTTCAATCAAATTTTAGAAGGCTCTCCCATGCCAAAAGAACTAAACCATGCAAATATGATATGCTTCCCGAAAGAACGACGAGACCCATTAGAACTTAAAAATTACTGCCCCATATCACTCCTAAACGGGGATATAAAAATTTTGGCCAAATTAATGGCAAACAGGATTTCGCGATTTCTCCCCTCCATAATCCATAAAGACCAAACAGGGTTTATCCCCCATAGACAAATGGGGGACAATATCAGAGGGACACAAAATTTAATCTCATGGTCATCCCAACATCAAATACCTACATGCCTTTTTTGGCTTGCGGTAATTTGGTAAAATTTCAGGCACTTTCTGCTTATACCGGGGGTCTAGTAGCGTGCACACCCAGTACAGGTCGTTCCCCTTCAGCCTTTTTATACGAGGGTCCTGCGACAGGCACAACAGCATGAAAGACCCCATTTGCACAAGGTTGGATGCCGAGCTACTCATGTCCCGTTCCTCGTCCTCAGTGATCTCGCTGAAGATATGTTCTTCCCCCCAGCCACGTACAACACCACGGGTACCAGATAGGTGACAACGAGCACCCTGGGATGCCTGTTGTGATTGGTCTTCCTCCTCCCCCTCAAAGCCACATTCCTCCTCTGACTCCTCTTCCTCACAATCCTCTTCCAGCGTTGCCGCAGGTCCAGCAAGCGATGCTGATAAGGCTGTTTCTGGTGGTGATGGTGACCACAACTCTTCCTCTTCCTCGTCACGCTCATCTACGGCCTGATCCAGCACTCTTCGCAGGGCACGCTCCAGGAAGAAAACAAATGGTATGATGTCGATGATCGTGCCTTCTGTGCGACTGACAAGGTTTGTCACCTCCTCAAAAGGATGCATGAGCCTACAGGCATTGCCCATGAGCGTCCAGTAACGTGGCAAAAAAATCCCCAGCTCCGCAGAGGCTGTCCTAGCACCCCGGTCATACAAATACTCGTTAATGGCTTTTTTGTTGTTGGAGAAGGAGGTCGAACATTAGGAGTGTTGAATTCCAACGTGTGGGGCTGTCACAAATCAAGCGCCTCATTGGCATGTTGTTTCGCCGCTGGATATCTGAAAAGTGCGCCATGGCCGTGTAGGAACTCCTGAAATGGCCACACACCTTTCTGGCCTGCTTCAGGATGTCCTGTAAGCCTGGATACTTATGGACAAAGCGTTGTACGATCAGATTACACACATGTGCCATGCACGGCATATGCGTCAACTTGCCCAAATTCAATGCCGCCAACAAATTTCTTCCGTTGTCACAAACCACTTTGCCAATCTCCAGTTGGTGCGGAGTCAGCCATTGATCCACCTGTGCGTTCAGGGCGGACAGGAGTGCTTGCCCGGTGTGACTCTCTGCTTTCAGGCAAGTCAACCCCAAGACGGCATGACACTGCCGTATCCGGGATGTGGAATAGTATCAGGGGAGCTGGGGGGTGCCGTTGATGTGGAGCAAGACGCAGCAGAAGAGGACTCAGCTGAGGAGGTTATGGAAGAGGATGGAGTAGGAGGAGTAGAGGAGGTGGCAGCAGGCCTGCCTGCAAGTCGTTGCGGTGTCACCAACTCCTCTGCAGAGCCACTCATTCCATGATTGGCAGGTGTCATCAGGTTTACCCAATGCGCAGTGTAGGTGATATACCTGCCCTGACCATGCTTTGCAGACCAGGTATCAGTGGTCAGATGGACCCTTGCCCCAACACTGTGTGCCAGAGATGCCATTACTTCCATTACTTCCTTTTGCACAATCGAGTACAGGTTGGGGATTGCCTTTTTGGGCAAAGAAATTTCCTTCCACTCCCAATCGCTACAAATTTTTTGAACGCCTCAGACTCCACCAGCTTGTATGGTTAAAGCTGGCGGGCTAAGAGTTCAGACAAGCCAGCTGTCAGACGCCGGGCAAGGGGGTGACTTTGTGGCATTGGCTTCTTACGCTCAAACATGCCCTTGACAGACACCTGACTGTGGGGAGATGAGCAGGAACAGCAAGAGGTGAGAGACGGAGTGGCGGATGGTTGAGAGGGGGCATGGAGGACAGCAGTGGTTGACGTTGATGAAGATGCTGGACCAGGAGGAGGATGGCGGCTTTGAGTTTGTGTGCTGCTTGTACTCATGTGTTGATCCCATTGGCGTTTGTGATGTGACATCATGTGCCTTCGCAAAGCAGTTGTACCTAGGTGGGCGTTGGACTTCCCACGACTCAGTTTCTTTCGGCACAGGTTGCAAATGGCATCGCTGTTGTCAGAGGCAGACACACACAAAAAATGCCACACTGCTGAGCTCTGCGGTGACGGCATTCTGGTGGTGGGTTGATTGGCGTGCTGTCTGGCTGACCCCGGGTGCTGATGCATGCTGTCTGACTGTGCCACTAGCTCGTTGCGATGACCTCCCTTTGCTTCCAACTCGTCTCCTCGTCCTCTCTGTCTCCCCATCTGAACTTTCCCCCTGTTCTTCTTCTCTTCTAGCGGGCACCCACGTGACATCCACGGACGCATCGTCATCATCATCACCGGCCTCACATGTATCTGACAACTGAACAAAGGAAGCAGCAGCGGGTACATCATCATCATCACATCGTACGTACATGTGTATACTGCTGAGACTGAGACATATCCCTGTTATCTACATCCTCTGTCAATAATGGTTGCGCATCACTCATTTCTTCAAACTGATGTGTAAATAACTCTTCTGACTGATCAATTGAATCAGCTGTGGTACTAGTGTTGGTGGTGGCGGCTGGCGGGCGAGTGGTAACTTGAGAGGTGCCCGAAGCTAAGCTGGAGGAGGATGGTGCGTCAATGTTCCAAGCAGACGCTGTAGAAGATTGGGTGTCCTGTGTTAGCCAGTCAACTACGTCTTCTGAACTTTTCAAGTTCAGGGTAACTGGCCTCTGAACACTGGGCATTATTGTAGGGCCAAAGGGAATCACAACACCACAACCACGACGGCCCCTGCGGGGTGTCCTGCCTCTGCCTGTCATTTTTTTTCCGATTAGTGGTACTATGCGTGCAAGCTACTGTGACAACAGATTTAATTGGCACTGTGCACTTGCAGAAGTTGGCAGAGTAGACGCTGTAGGCCTGACACAGACGCTTGCAGACAAGTAACTGCTATTCAATGTATTACAGTCAAAATTGTATTCTTTGTTTAAATGTGCACTACTGACTGTTACACCAGATATGAGTGGTGGCACTGACTGGGCAAGTGGGCACAGTATACGATGTGAGCCTAAGACACACACGCTGGCAGGCAGGCAAATTAAATTAGATTACACAGAAAAAAGTGTTTTTTTTTTAAAATGTAGAGTGCTGGTACAATACTAGATTGGATTGGTTGAACTTGGCACAGTGTATTTTAAAATCATGAGAAAAACTGTTCTGTAAACTAAAGAAAAATCATTTTAGGAGGTTGAGAGATAAAGAAACCGAATGGGGGGATACCGAGCAGAGCACACCATCTAAAGCCCACTGGGAGACAAACTCATCCATTCCCCCAGTGGACAAAGCCAGGTGGTACTCTGCCCGGATACGGGAGCGCACCAGCACCCGGAACATGGCCTCAGGTGACAAGGGAACCCCCCCTATCAAACACTGCTTCCTGGACTTATATATAGCCAATTTGGCTAATGCCAGGAGCAGGTTGACGAGGAGGTCCCTGGCCTTATTGCCCCGGGACACTGGGCGCCCAAAAATAAAAATGTGAGGGGAGAAATGCAGCCAGAACTGCAGGAGGAGGCCCCTCAAGAGTGACAAGAGGGGCTGCAGTCTGGCGCAACTAAAATAAATATGATACACGGACTCTCCCTTGCCACAGAATGGACAAGTGGAGGGAGAGTCCGTGAATTTAGCTAAGTACTCTCCCGTGCTCAGTGCACCATGGAGCACTCTCCAACTCAAGTCCCCGGTGGGTCGTGGAACTAAATCAGAATAAAGTTCCCTCCACCGGGGCCTCTTGCCCTCGTCAGCTGGTAGGACCCACCTCCAGATGGTATCGGGACAGGTCACGAGGGCAAGGAAGTGCACTGTATGGAGCACGAGAGAATATAAGCTCTTCCTCGGCATGCCGCGAAAGCATGCCGAGGGTATGTCCCTCAACTTCGAGAGGTTGGGGACAGGAGGAGCCTGAGGGGAAACACGGGGCTTGTGTCCAATGCAAACAGCCGGAGCAGGGGTGTTGAAAGGTGCATGTGGCACTCCGGCCTTCAAAGCCCCGCGAAGGAAGGTGCGCGAGTCGGGGGAGATGGCATCCCTAATCTCCTGGAGCAAGCGCCCTGAGACTTTGGGCGTCACATATCCCAAACGGAGCGCAAGCTCCTGGGGTGACACCCAATCAGAACGCCCGTATTCCAAGAGATCCCCGACTCGGGTCATCCGTGCATGACTAAGGCGGCGGATGATACTGGGGGACGGTAACATTGGAGCCCCCACTGCTGGATTAAATAGCAGGGGCTCCGTGAATATTTCATCCCCCAAAGGCACGCCCTGCCTGGTCACGGAGACCATCCTCCAGGCCTTGAGGGTTTCCTGGTAGTATGCCGGCAACACAGAGAGGTCTTTTCCAAACCCCTCGGGCCTGATCAGAAATAATTGCCGGTCATACCCCAGGTTGCGCAACTGGCGATAAAAGCTGGATGCCAGTGCGCACCACTGCGGAGAGGGATCTGCATATAGGTATCTCTGCAGGTACTGAAGGCGGAAGGTGGACAACTGGGAGCACACACAAACTACTCCCTGTCCACCCTCCACCAAAGGCAGACTTGCCACCCCTGCAGAGACCCAATGCCTTCCCATCCAGAGGAAATCTAACAAATTCCTCTGGATATTGGTGACAAACTCGGGGGTCGGACTCAGACAAATCAGCCGGTGCCAGATCTGAGAAGCCACCAGCTGATTCACCACTAGAGTCCGCCCCCTAAGGGAAAGCATTTTTGCTAGACCCCTCCATCGTCCCAGACGAGAGAGGACACTGCCCTCTAACTCCCTCCAGTTGTCTGGGACGGAAGCGTCCGCAGCGGACAGGTAGACCCCCAGATATTTAATGACATCTGCCTCCCACGTGATGTCACGAAACGTGGGAGGCAAAGAGTCTACCTGTAAATTACCCTCTAAAAGGCCTGTGCATTTGGACCAGTTGATCTGAGCGGAGGAGGCAGCTGAATATACCTCCTGGCACTGTTTTGCCAGCTCAAGATCAACTGGATCCTGGGCCACGAGGAGCACATCGTCAGCATAAGCTGAAAGGACAATCCGCATGTCTGGATCTTTTAGCACCAGCCCTGTGAGCCTTTTCCTCAGTAGGCAGAGGAAAGGCTCAATGGCCAGTGCATATAACTGTCCAGACAAGGGACATCCTTGACGCACCCCTCGTCCAAATACCAAAGGTGCTGTTAGGGACCAATTGATTTTAAGTAAACACTCTGCAGAGGCGTACAGCGTTCTTATAAAGCCCACAAACTGTGGGCCAAAGCCGTACGCTTGCAGAGTGGCTATGAGGTAACCATGGTCCACCCTGTCAAACGCCTTCTCTTGATCTAAAGAGAGAAAGGCGAGTGACAGACCAGTCCTGCGAGAATAATGCAATAGATCCCGGACCAGAAAGATACTATCAAAGATAGTCCGGCCCGGGATCGCATAGGACTGGTCAGGGTGAACCAATTCTGCCAGCACAGACCCAAGTCTAAGCGAGATGGCTTTAGCTACAATCTTGTAGTCCGTGCTGAGCAGAGAGACCGGTCGCCAGTTCTTAATAAGCCGGAGATCCCCCTTTTTGGGCAGCAGGGCAAGTACTGCCCTGCGACAAGACAGGGGCATCTCCCCGGTCTCCAGTGCTTCCCCAAGGACCAGATGAAAATCAGGTCCCAGAGTCTCCCAGAAAAATTGGAAAAACTCTACAGTCAGTCCGTCCAGTCCTGGAGACTTCTCACAGGACATGGCACGGAGGGCTTCAGAGAGCTGTTGAAAAGATAGTGGTATATCAAGCCGCTCTCTTACACCCTCACTGACTGTGGGGAGCCCCTCCCATAGCACCCTGCAGGTGTCTGGAGAAATGGGATCCGGAGAGTAAAGATCTTTATAAAAGTTCCGGGCTCTATCCCGGATACTCTCAGGATCTGTAAGGGGGGCACCGTCTTCATCTAGAAGACAGGTGATGTGCCTACTGTTACCCCCCTTTTTCTCCAGTGAGTAGAAGAGGCGCGAGCCGCGGTCTAGATCTTTGAGAAAACCTAAGCGGCTGCGCACGTATGCCCCCTTGGCCTGATGTCGTTCCAGGTCACAGAGGACACCCTTCCTCTCTACATACTCGCTCTGCAGGGATTGGTCCCTACAAGTGAACAGCCTCTGCTCCAGATGGAGTACCTCCCCCCGGAGTGACTCCAACTCAGCTTCGCGCTGCCCACTCGCACCCTTGGTATATTCCTGACACAGAAGTCGCAAATGAACCTTGCCCACGTCCCACCACAGTTTTAACGTGGCAAAGTCCCCCTTGCAACCCCTCCAGTCCATCCAAAACTCCTGGATCAATGTCACGAGCCCCTGGTCCTTCAACAAAGCATTGTTGAAGTGCCAATAGGCGGCTCGTGGCGCTGTTGGCGTTAGCGCCACTGTCACAGACACACAGTTGTGGTCTGTGAACGGAGCCAGCCTAATGGCACAAGAACCGACTCGTGACATATAGTGACTAGATATATATAGTCTGTCGATCCGGGAGTGGGACACCAGACCGGCTCTCACCCTGACGTAGGTGAAACCGTCTGATGCCCCTGGGTTCTGCTCTCGCCAGATGTCCTCCAGGGAGAAGCGGGCGATGATCTCCCGCAGGGCTGCCGCAGAAGGCGGGTACGGCTCTGGACTATTCCGGTCCAGAGCGTCGAGGGTGCAGTTGAAATCACCCCCGAGTACCAAACACTCATCTGCGTCAACCGTCTCCAAAAACTGGGACAGTCTGGCGAGGAACCTCACTCTCTCGGGCCCTCCAGCAGGGGCATATATATTAACTAGGTTAATGATGCTACCCTGCTCTCGGACCCGGAGGTGGATTAGACGGCCTGGGATAACAGCTTTCACAAGCAGCAGCTCTGGCTGAAAAGACTCTGAGAACAGGGTCACCACTCCACATGACGCCGATGTGAAGTGGCTGAAGAAGACCCTGCCTCTCCACTCCAGTTGCCACGAGGCCTCAGCCTCTGGAGTGGTGTGAGTTTCCTGCAGGAAGCTCACAGAGTACCCTCCCTGATATAAATAGGAGAGTACCTGGAACCTGCGGAAACTGTCTTGACAGCCATTGGTATTTAGCGAGCTGATGTGCAAAGCCATTACTGCGTGTCAGGAATTGTGCGTTCCTCAGACCCTTGAGACTGCTGATAGGACACGCACATTTTATAGAATTTCCGGACGCGGAGATGCTCCGCAGTCCCAGAATTCTTGGCCCTAGTGCTGACCACTAGATATTGCTGGAGAGAGTGGAGAATAAACGACATATTCTTCCACCTCTCCAAGGCCAGCCGCACCTTCCTTTTCTTTTGTCCATGAAGGGTGCTCTCAAGGAATAGATCTATTTCCTTCACAGGGATAACCCACCCAGAATCTGATGTTCCTTCTAGTGGGTCACCCCTGGGCTCCTCTTGGCTGAGGGCTTTTACTCCATCCTCCCCGGCTGGAGTCAGTTTCCTCAGCTTTATTCTCAGGGACCCCCTCTTAGATGATACAGAAGGAGTCCCTTTAGCACCCTTCAAGGTAAATAATGGACCCTTGGATTGCTGCTGCACCCCTGTAGCTTCAGGAGTGCATTCAGGGGTAGCTGGCTGGACAGCAGTGGCTGGCATGGCTTCCTTAATGGAAGCCTTGGAGGCTTTATATGCCTCCTCTGCCAGTTCCACCGCTGCTTGCTCAGCTTGGATGGCACCGATGTTAGGGTCAGTGGACGGCTGAGGAGGGTAGACAGGCTCTCCCATGATGTTAACAGGAAAACCTGTTTTATCACCCTCCCCCATTTCCACTTCCCCTTGTGCCACATCCCCCCTGACAGACAAATCCATGGGGTCCTGAATGGGGGTCATGCCTATATTCCCCCCCTCCAGTAGTGACTCGGCCTGGGGCTCTAACAAAGCCCGAGGTACGTCACTAGAGAGTGACACTGGAGGAGGAGACTGACTGGTGCCCTTGAAGCTCAGCACCTCAGGGACACTGACTACCCATTCAGCAGGGGCTTTGTTGGGACCCCCCTCAAAGGCCAGAGGCAGAACCTGATCTTTCTTGTCTACCCCTGCCTCACTTGGGAGACCCTCTTGCCCCTGCTTTTCCTCCAGACCCTTTTCCACATTAACCCATATAGGGTCTGGAGAGAGAGATGTGCGGTCTGGCACCGGCTGGCTGAGCTTAATAACCGGGCCAGACAATGTCACCGGATGAGGAGGAGATGTTTTGTTCCTCTTCTTGCTTTTAGAGGGAGGTGCTCCACTATAGAGCACTTCCCACTTATCAGCAACCTCCCTGTTGGTTTTATGCTTCCTCTTCCTGGGGATGTCACTCCTGGAAGAGGAGCTGCCACTAGCTGCCTCCCCTGCAGAGGGCTTATTATCCCTCTGCTTACACTGTGCCCCCACACTAACTGATGTAATTATGGTGGGGGCAGATTGGGACTTGGGAGATGCAGCTGTGACACTGGGAGGACCGGTGACATTCTTCCCCTTTTTCCCCGTGTCTGCAGTCTTGCTGGAGACCACAGACACAGATGGCTTTTTTGGGGAAGAAGGGGGTTTGGAGGCCGTGGTGGTGGCTTGAGGAGCGGCCTCCTTGCCTGAGCTCTGTGGGGGGGCTATGACCCTTGAGGTCCCCGCTGTTATGGGCTCAGCGGGGATGGGTGCCGTACTGACGGAGGTGCCAGTTGCTGGGGCTGGGGCATGATGCTTTACATTAGGACAATTCCTACGTGTATGCCCCAACCCCTTGCAATGATAGCACTGCACCTCCGTAGTGCTGTAAAAAATCCTGTACAGCACCCCCTCAAATGGAACCCCAAAAGACCCCTCTATGTTTTCTGCGCCCTGAGGCAGGCACATTTGTACCTGCCTCTTGAAAGAGAGCACATGACGAAGTGCTCTCTCTCTGCACCCCAGGGGAATTTTAATAAATGGTGTTTTTACTTCCCCTAGGGTTAGCAGGTGGGGGCGCAGGAGGGAGTCTGGTAGGAAGGGGGGCACATTAGAGAATGTTACTTTTGTGCCCAACCCTTCCAGGGGTTCTATTGGGACATATAATCCCCCCACTGTGATGCCTCTCTGTATAAGAATATGTGCAGCAGCCAGAGTACGGGTAAAGAAAACTGCTTTCCCGTACATTTTGCTGGCTGCTACTATAACAGAGGGGCTGATGACATTAGCTGCAGCACGCAGATAGATATCAATGCTGTAGACCCCAGACATCTGACATTTAACCCCATGCTTCCTGGTGATCTGCCCCTCAGCCCCAGCGGTGGTATTACTGGGGCCAGCAGAAACCACCTGTGACCAGGTATTAGCCACAGGGGTAGGTCTGCTGGCAGAACCACCAGGAGCTGGGGCGGCCTTATCTGACTGGGGCCTATGCTGTGCAGTGCTGCAGCTAGGATTTTCAGGGGCCATTATTCCCCCTTTTGACCCCTGAGGCTTCTTAATGGTCTTATCCCTCATGTTTAGACCCTTTTTTTTTTTTAGTTTATTTGTTTTATTTATTTTTATTTTTTGTTTTATGATTTTCTACTGTTTTTTTTTTTTTTAAAAATATAAAAGTGTGAAAAAGAAACAAAAAGACAAAACTAAGGGAGACAAAAACTAAGGGAGAGAGAGAGATGATGTTTGGCAGTGGAAGGGTTAATGGCCTGTTGCAAGGTGTTACTAATTGCAACAACACAGAGAACACAGAGGCTTTTTAACCCCTCTGTGTCTCTGTGTCAGATGTTAAAAAAGCCTTTTAAACAAAACTTCAAATTGTTTTCCCCCCCACTGCCTACAAAGATGTTACTTGTCTTCTCTCCCCCCAAAACATAAAACCCAACACCAAACAAACAAAACTTTAACAAAACCTGAAAAACTAAAAAAAAAAAAAAAAAGTCAAAGTAAAAAAAGTTTCAGGAGTGAAGGTAAAGTGCTAAGTGAGGTGGTGTGGCAAAGTATCCAGGAGACAGCTCACTCTCCTGGGATAGAGAGTTGAGCCTGACCCCCAGAAAACTAAAACTTAAATTAAACTAAGAAAAAAAACACAAAAACTCCCAAAAATGAACAACACCGTGCACAAAGTGCTTATTAACAGAAAGGTGTTAAAATAAAACTTGTATTTGAGGGACTAAGACCCTAAAAAGCCTTTTGTTTGGAGCTCAAGCATGCACACAACATGCTCTCTTGCACAGTACTTGTAAGCAGGACACACACACTGGCTAGCGGTCAGGCAAATGAACTTAGATTGGCGGTCAGGCAAATGAACTTAGATTTAAGAAAATAAAATTATTGTTTTTTTAAATGTAGACAGCTGGTACACCACTAGATTGGATTGGTTGAACTTGGCACAATACTTGTAAGCCTGACACACACACTGGCTAGCGGTCAGGCAAATTAACTTAGATTGGCGGTCAGGCAAATGAACTTAGATTTAAGAAAATAAAATTATTGTTTTTTTAAATGTAGACTGCTGGTACACCACTAGATTGGATTGGTTGAACTTGGCACAATACTTGTAAGCCTGACACACACACTGGCTAGTGGTCAGGCAAATGAACTTAGATTGGCGGTCAGGCAAATGAACTTAGATTTAAGAAAATAAAATTATTGTTTTTTTAAATGTAGACTGCTGGTACACCACTAGATTGGATTGGTTGAACTTGGCACAATACTTGTAAGCCTGACACACACACTGGCTAGTGGTCAGGCAAATGAACTTAGATTGGCGGTCAGGCAAATGAACTTAGATTTAAGAAAATAAAATTATTGTTTTTTTAAATGTAGACTGCTGGTACACCACTAGATTGGATTGGTTGAACTTGGCACAATACTTGTAAGCCTGACACACACACTGGCTAGCGGTCAGGCAAATGAACTTAGATTGGCGGTCAGGCAAATGAACTAAGATTTAACAAAATAAAAGTTTTGTTTTTTTAAAAGTAGACAACTAGTAAACAAGATTGTATTGGTTGCACTGAAGCAAATGAAGTTAGATTAGACAAAAATAAATAAATTGATGTTATAGCCCTAAAAAGGGCTTTTTGGGGTGCTGTGTTTACAGCAGAGATCTGATGAGTCCTTCAGCACTGCACTGGACACTGAATAAACTTGCCTAGCTATTGATTTCCCTATTCAATCAGCATCACCTACACTCTCCCTCCTCTCAGTAAGACTGCAAGTTAGTTATGATTCCAAAATGGCTGCTGTCCATGAGGTAGAAGGGTCTGGAAGGCAGGGTATGATGCTGATTGGCTGGAATGTGTCTGCTGACTGTGAGGTGCAGGGTCAAAGTTTGCTCAATGATAAAGTATAGGGGGCGGATCGAACATCGCATATGTTCGCAGTTCGCAGCGAACGCGAACATGCTATGTTCGCCGGGAACAGTCCGCCGGCGAACTATTCGCGACATCTCTAGTTAGATGTTTTTTCCAATTATTACAAGCAAAATCAGTTCTAATGCAATAGCAGAGTAGGCCTGATATACAATACAGAGCATGCAGGAGACACATCCTGCTTCAGGTCAGTAGCCAAATGAATGGTAACTAATCAGACAGCAGACTTCGCCCTACACAGCTATACTGAATTACTTATATCTTCTTGTTATCAGTGACAGATTATACAGCTCATTATATGCCTAATTGTGATTTTAGAGAAGGCGTTCTTGTATTGCAACACCTTGTTTGCGCTGATAATATTTACACTATTGCTCCCAATGTGGGTTAATTGAGGCTAAAGAAGGTATTTTTTTGCAGTAAGAATGATTGATTTTTAATTGTACATTCTGGTTTGAAATGTGATCTTTGTGATTTGTCTTTCCTATCTGATTATAGGGCGATTAGCCAGCTTGTGGGGCACACCATAGCCCCTCAGATAGGAGGTCTATGAAATTAAACACAGGGAATTCCTTGTATAAATCTGCATTCTGCTTAAATTGTCCTGTATATATTTTTATTGAATGTATCTATTGATTGATGGCCCTAGACCTTTTTGATTGAATATATCTTATTGCAGGGCTATCTTGTGGGGCATACCATAGCCGCTCAGATAGGAGGTCTCTGAAATGAGACACTGGGAAATCCTTATATAAATCCATCCTTCTTTCTATGCTGATTTTGTATGCTTTAATAATATTTATCCCTTGATTTATCCAAACCAGAATGTTTGTGGCACCCCTATTGGCCTTGTATTATTAATTTTAATGAGTTTCTAATACAGTTCCTGATTTAAATGTTCCCCCTTTTTTCTTATTGTTAACAAAGTTTTAACCACTGGAACAAAAGTAAGGCTTTCTCTATTGTGTTGAATTATAAGGAATGGGAGAAGAGGGTGTGATTTCCACCACCCCCTGTCCCCCAGGCAATAGTCACTGGCATTAGAGTAGGCAATCGTAACTTTTATTTATTTATTTTTAGTCTCCCTTCTGAGGTAGACAGTGACCCCATGGGTTATAATATCTAGCCATACCATACAAACACCAATATATTATTGAAAGTCAGGGTCCTTTACCTCTTCACAATAGCAAAATCTGACTGCTTCAGTTCCGCCTCCGTCCGACAGATGGCGCTGCCGATTTTAGCATATAAGACACGCCGACAGTAGAGGCCCTGAGCTATGAGATGGCCTCGCTGTACATTCAGCGCCGTCGAGTTGCGCCACGTCTGAGGGGAAAATAGTTCTTTGCCTTCCCTGGAACTTGATGGTGCCCGAAAACTCATAGCGCCCTCTGGCGGATGGCACCTGTAACTGCAGCTATCAGTGTTGCAGAAGAAATGTGCAGGCAAAGAGGGATAGATCCAAAGTCAGCTTCCCATATGTCCAACCAACATTTCTAGTGAAGATTTATTTTTAATATTTAGACCAGTGGTTTCCAAACTAGTCGTCAAAGCACCCCAGACAGGTCAGGTATTCGATTTAACAGTGTAAACACAAGTAAGGCAATTAGTATTCAACAGGAACCTCTAATTTTTCTCACCTGTGTTCACACAGTTAAATTGAAAATCTGGCCTGTCTGGGGAAGCCATGAGGACCGGATTGGAAACCACTGATGTAGACAGTAGCATTAAATTAACTCCTTGTCTCTCTAAACACAGACAGATCAATTTGTACTCTACCAATGTGATATCCTTTTATACCATAAACAGTCAATTTAATTGGGATGTTGAATTATATAGCATTTCAGAATTTGTATATTTTGTTATTTAATGATGAATATAGTAAATATGTATACATTTTGTATATGATCTTTTGAAATGTTTCTAACTTTTGCATATAATTAGAAACTGTGTTGGTTTAAATTTGACAGATATATCATAAAATAATTTATTCCTAAATATATAATGTTATTGTATGCAACAAAATATTAGATGTTAATTGTATTTTTTTTAGCTGCTTAATCATGTCTGATTCTCTATTAACATATACAGCCTTATTAAATTGCAATTCGGTAAATTTAAAAGGGCTCTATTAGAGCACACAGCATATTTTTTTTACAGAATTTTTTAGTTAGCAAACTTCTATCCAAAAGCAAGGTGTTTACTAACTAAAAACTTCTGTAAATAAAATATGCCCTGTGCTTAAATAGAGCCCTTTTAAATTTACTGAATCGCAATTTAATAAGGCTGATAGACTGCAACCACTGCCCCCCTGAGCTCATGTTCATTGCCTCATCTATCCATCACCACCTCTGCCATATCCTTCTTCGCGTGTCTTCAATGTTTCCTAGTGTCAGAGTCTTCTCAGAGTCTTCTCTTAGGCAATTCTGTTTTTTCATGATATGGCAAAACATGTTTGAGCTTTGGCCTCGTTATCAAACTTTCCTGTCAGCAATTTGCCTTGATAATTGTACAGATATTAATAAACAGTACTTCAGATTATACAAGCATACATATTTTTTATGTCATTTTTAAGTTTTGACATTAAGAGCAAAATAAAAATCCTATAAATGCTGTGCTAGTACCCATTAGCTTCCACTGTGTTAGTTAACCAAAAGAGAAATACTCCAAACAGGATAACTTGTTTTTAATATCTGCACTCACATTTTTGTTCAGAGCAAAAATATTGTTTCAGAGATCTGGTTTATATGTAGATATTAATTAGTGTGATTAACTATAAATGGCTTAGTCAGATTGTTAATTCCTTCTTCTTCACATGTAGTCATATGGTGAAACATATGCACAGGTAACCAAGCTAATAATTTCCTTCTCCCTTATTGCAAATTATGTATGTTTTAAGCAGCGGTGGGCAACTTGGTCCTACGAGGGCTGCCAACAATCCAGGATTTGAATCTCTCTCCATGAGCCCAGGAGAAACTATCAAAACTAAATTGAGTATCTTGGGAGTGCTGAAGCTAAGAAACAGAGAGAGAGATTAAAGTCAGGGATTGGTTTATATGGTACTTTGCAGGTATGCTAATATGAAAAATAGTATCAGTCAATGCGTTCACTATATGTAAGAAACAGTGACAAAACAGTTAGACAAGTAGAGTTGCAAAGGCTCCAGACTCTTATAGTGTTTGGGAATAATCCACAACATAGCTGTGTGAATTAGTCATTGTGTCCAGTGTATCCATGTGTGTGTATGGATGGATGACTAATTCACACAGCTACTGTATGTTGTGAGTTATTCCGAATAACAATCAAAGACTAGAGTTGTACGATCAACCAAGATGGCCTAAAAAACAGAAGTCTGAAATTGTTTAAGAATAGTTAACAGCAATAAAATAAATATATTGTTTAATTTACTTACTTCACATTTGTATAGTAATTTTACCCAAAGTTATTTCAACTATTGTAGGGTTTATGACAACATAGCATCCATGTTTGTGATTGTATTGGTTGAAAGAGAATGACAATATGTACTTAAACATACAGTTGCTGCATCGTAGTAAAACAGATCGACATTTGCACAGAAACAAGATCAGATGTGCTCAGTTTGAGACTGAACAAAGCTAAATAGGTCTATTCTATAACTCAGAGAGCAACACTGATCATGGCTGTACCCACACTTTTGTCCTATGACCATGGATTTTAAAGCAGTCACTTGGCTTCATGCCCACAAAGAGAAGCATAGTCACCAGCTCTTTGCTTAACAAGTTCAGCACCTTTCCATTTTCTTTTAGATCAGGGCAATTTAATGCCTCCACCTTCACACCATATAAGCTCTGTCAATTTGAAGACAGATGTCTTTATACCTGAGAGTGCTGTAGGCCTCCTCTCCTAAGCAGAGATTTTCATATATGAAAAAGTGGTGAGCTAAATGTTGCTAATGCTCCAAAAACTTATAGTGCAGCTAAATGTAATACAACCTTGTTTTCTTGCTATTGATTTATACCCATCTAAATGTACATATATATTCAAGTAGAATTCTAGTTATTTGCCATATTCGAGGACATTTTATTTTCACTAAGCAGGTTATAAAGTACATGTCATTTCACCATCACCTATAATTAGTAGGGAGTATATGTGTCCAATCATTGGTTTTTAAGGCCTGCAAAGTCAGCCATGCCTCCACCATCTTTTTAACTGCAATCTGTCTGTGAGGGGAGTCATGCATAATGACCTAACCTCCATGTCATGTTTTATAACTTGGTATTACAGATTTCAGAATGGGAGCATCAGGCTTGCACTCTAACATACCTTTGCTAAACCACCAAATGCAAGTATTTGTTTTAAATATACTGTATATAAACAATACTAGCAACTTGCCCGTCAAAAAATGACGGTCAAAAGAATTTTAATGCTGTGAAAACTGTTTGCCACACAATATGGGTCTCTGACATTCTTAACCTTTTGTTTTATTATGTACCAAGAAATCAAAAAATTTGAATAAAACTTTTTATGTTTTTAACTTTCAACTTGTATTTCACCAACAGGTATATAATATTTTTTTTAAAATATTAACTCTTTTGATTGTCATATATGGAATAACAATATAACTATGTTTTTAGTTTTCATGAATAGAAATTGTAAACCATAACATAAAAGTTTGTAACATGCAACTTGTATTTTAAACAATCTTGAACTTTTTTTTTAACAATACTAACACTTTGAATTGATAGTTATCCATGAATAACAGACGACTATGTAAAGTTTCAGTAACTAACTATTTTGAACAATTACATGCTTTGTAACATTCTTTTTTTTTTTAAACTCTTGTTAAACTAAATTGGCATTGAATCCAGAGGAAGGCAAACAATAAAAACCCCCATTGAAACTTGGCCAATTGTATCAAAGAGGGAAAAAACGATTTCCTTCCTGACCCCATTAACTGGCAATCGGATTGCTCCCTGAATCGATACTCTGTCTTAAAGTTATACAGTTTAATGTATTAACAAATGATTAAACTTGTAGCAACATAAAAGTTTGACTATATACAATATAGCTTGAACTAACTTTCCACAACTTTGAAAAGACAATATTATACAATATAGCTTGAACTGACTTTCCAGAACTTTGAAAATACAATGTTAACATGTGGAATACTACCAAAAATCATAAAAATTCATTAAGCTTCCAATTAAAGTAAATGGCACCTAATTTTTTTGTGGAGCCAATCATGTAAAAATGTAACTTTTAACACATTCCAATCTGTATTACCACTGTTTACTGTTTTTGTTTTTAATACCTTTTTTTTTTCTTCTTGTTGTACTTTGTTGAAATGGCACATAGAGTTTTGTAAGTGAAATAGTGGTCCCCTATTTAAAGAGTCCCTGAGAGCTAAAAATTTGTCCTGGAAGTAAAACCACTGTTCTCTATGTTTTTTTGCCATTGTATCGAGTTTCTTCTTGAGATAGTAATACTCTAAAATCAGTCAGAGTAACATAAAATGTTGTAGTCAAAATGAAAGCACTGTCCTCTATATTTACTGCACCCTATAGTACACAATGTTTTTTGTATATACACATCCATCTTCCAATAAATCACCCTGACTTGGGTTTTCTTCAACATGTACTTTAATTTCCTCTGGATTATTGCATCTTGAAAATGCAACATATAGTTGGCCATGTGCAAACACAGGTTCCTTCAAAAAAATACCCACAGACTTAAAAGTGTGTCCTTGGGATTTATTGATGGTCATGGCAAATGCCATGATAATGGGAAATTGTCTTCTTTGAAGGACAAAAGGCAAACCACTCTCACTTGGAGCCAAATCAATTCTCGGTATAAGAACTGGTTCGCCTTTATGGGTACCACTCATAATTTCTGCATGTATAAAATGATCCTTTAAATCCTTCACAATTTATCTGGTCCCATTACAAAGTCCTTTTTTGCATTCATGTTTCTCAGTAGCATGATAATGGCCCCTTTTTTAAGTTGCAAAACACGTGGTGGCATTTCAGAGGGAGTTAAAGAATTAATAAATTCCATACTAAAGTTTGCTTCACTATATTTGTCGTCAGAACAGAATCTGCACTGTAATAGTTTTTTTGGGGAGCATTGATTTATTTTAATATTTCGTTGATTAAATTCAAGGCATCGAAATTTTTTGATGTCAATATGACTTTTCTTGCAATGTCTAAGTAATCCTCGTTATTGATGGTATTGAGGAACATTGTTGAAATTAGTGGTTCTGTTGAAATCATTTCTGGTGGAATTTGTACTGCATCATCAGGTAAATTATTTATTTTTGGCTGTTTTCCGTCTCCAATGTGAATGAGCCAATCGTTGAATTGATTTCGGCCTTCAGATCTCATATTTACTTCTAATTTAAGGTGTGTAAATGTTTTCCACAGTTTACTTCTTTTTATACACATTTCGACAATGTCAGTCCGATTTGCCATGTGGCCCAACAGGTAATGTTTGCCTGAAATCTCCTCCTAACATTACCTTTCCACCAAATGGCAAATCATTAGCCATAACTTCTTTTAATAATCGATCAATACATTGGAGGGCATGACATGACATCATAGTTGCCTCATCTATTATAATTAATTTACTCTTGTGCAATTTTTTGGCTTGTAATGAATTAATTCGAATATCGGACACTGATGTTTCCAGAATGGGAACTGGCAGTTTAAATCCACTATGCACAGTTCTACCACCTTCTAACAAAAGTGCTGCAATTCCAGTGGTTGCAAATGGCAGTGCTATTTGACCCTGTGCTCGAATGCAACTCATCAACAAATTATAGAGATACGTTTTCCCTGATCCACCAGGGCCATCTAGATAGAAATAACGCTCTTTGAGCATATCATCTTCTATTGCATTTGTGATGGCGTTAAATGCTTCCAATTGCAATGCATTTAAAGTTCAAATTTTCTTGTGTTTTTTGGTATTTAATGTTTCCCACAAAGTTAAGGCATCTGGTACATTGCAAAAGATACAAATAAAAGCAAATTGTTCTCTCATTTGCTTTGGCATTTGACATAGTGCTGCTTCCTCGAGACATCTCTCCCATTCTGTATCATCTGCTAGAAAGTTTTGATGTCTTGCAGCTAACTGGAATGTGTCATAAACTATGTCATTGACTGTGTGTAAATGTTCATAACTTTGTGCACCGGGAACATGTAAAAGCAGTAATCTTAAACTGAAACGTTCAATGTCTCGTGGACCAACGGTATATATTCTTGGGTTAATTTTATAATTATGTTTCTTTCGTTGTCCCCATTCACCATTTACGAATACATAGTGATTTGGAATGCCAATGTATAACATTTGTCTTGCCTGAGTGTCGTGACAATTTAATTGAAACCAAGCAGTAAGCGTTGTTGCCCTATGTTCACTTTGTGCTAAAGCATTTGTTTCATTGCAGGCAGTGAAGCAAACAAATTGACTTTGTGGCAAATGGACAGCTAATCGATACACAGCATGTGACCGATCATGCATCTCATATTTGAGAAGACGCCACATTGCTTCAGGAGCACTTACATAGCAAGCATCTAAATAAGGAATAAGTTCGTCATGTAAAATGGGGTTGTCTTTTTCATTGTGTGCACCTTGCACAACAATAGTTGCTGCATCATATCCTTTATATATATATATATATATATATATATATATATATATATTTATACACATATTTGATGGATTTGATGGAAGTGCAAGCTTCCACATTGATATGTGCATTGTACTTCATCAGCAAATGTGGATTGTATGGAACCACATACTGTATTGGTCCGAATATAAGCCGCACCTTTTTTCAGATTTTTGACCTTGCGAGATATGGGTGCAGCTTATATTCGCAACTGTAAAAAAAATCATTGCCCAATTGCGAACTTTGCTTGTTACGTGTGCGGCTTCTATTCGCAAACACCAAATTACTGCCGATTTGCGTTATTGCGAGTTAAGGGTGCCGATTTTCGTGCTTTAGACTGCGGTATTGAATATCGATTTACGGTTTTAGTGATTCTAACATCCTGTAAAGCCTGTAACCTGCAAAAAAAGCTACAGTGCTAATAAGAAAGCCTGTTTCTTGCAATGGCTGATCACTTTGAGAGTATTTTTCTCTCCAATTTTACGGGTGTGGCTTATATTTGAGTACTATCTTTTTTCTATTTTTTTCCCTTGAACTTTACGGATGCGGCTTATATGCGGGTTACGGCGTATATTCGGACCAATACGGTATCCATTATCGACCTTTTGGCCACGGATAATAGCTGTTTGTCTTTCTCTTCTTTTATACAAAGGGTATCCATCACAATTAACATAAGTCTGCATTTGAAATTGTTTTGGAATTTTTTTTATGCATTTCTTATTTTCAATACATGGTGACTTTGGATTGCTCTCTCAACATGGACTATGTATCATTCTATGAGTTACAATCTTATAAAGTCTTGAATGTTTCTCTGGATGTGGCAGTTCAGCAGTAATTACTGAATCCACTCTATCTGCTGTATTCAATTTATCTTTTTCTTGCAAGATTAAAAGTATATGTGCATGTGGCAGCCTCTTTTATGAAATTCAATGGTTTAAACAAAAGCCACACTTTTAACAAATTAAGTTTTATTTTAAATACTCTTGCCACCAAATCAGGTCGGTCATAGGTAGTTTGTCCAAGCAGAAAATCTTCTTTGATCTCTGGCCATTGTGGATTACATGTAAATGTAATGAATAAATCAGGTTTTCCAAATTTAGTGACAATAGCCATGGCATCATTGTATCTTTCTCGCATATTGCGAGGAGATCCTTGGAAAGAGAATGGCAAAATCATTGCTCGTCCAGCAGGAATGTCTCTGTTTGCAGCCAATTCAGCGACATAATCCATCAATCGACAATATTGTTCTACTCGAAGCTTGTTTTGTTGAAATTTGACAAAATCTAGATTATTTGCTTCGACTTGTAGATAGGAATCAATAATCCATTGTTGTGTGAGTTAACCCCCACATAAAATAGGATTATAATTATCCCGGACAGCAGTTTGTGCCACTTTATATTCCAGCATGGAAATATTGTTTCTAACCCGGACTTTACTATTCGGATAACTTTGCAACTGTAATTTTGGTTGCCATCCTGGCTCCCCATTTGGAAAGAAAATGGGATACTGTATGTCATAGGATCCCCCCAAAATTGATGTTTATAAAAGGTTGTTCTTGATTGCGTGGATATATTCTAATATCCAGCTCAAATGGTGGTTCCCCATCATCATTTTTAAATACCATGGCAACCTCATTTACTGTTTGGTTAATTATAGCATCTTTGATCAGTATGGCGATCCCTTTTGAGAACCATAATTACTCTTGGCATTGGCAATTGATGTCTTTGCGCAAGTGCCAGTATTTCTTTTTCAACCTCTAATTTTTTGTATGCTTTACTATAATGGTTGTTTGCCATAATGTTATCAAGCTGTTCAAAGACTATGGGTAAGCATTGTTTATTTTCAGGAAGCATAATTCGTTGTTCCACAGCTTCCATTGTATCAAGGACATATAACTGTGCAATTTTCCTTTGTTCTCCTGTTTCTGCGTGTAAATGTGAAGTCCGGAGGTATATTTGTCCTTGGACTTTAAAACAATAAGGACCATGTCCTGGAACATTTTCGCTAATGTTGCACCCATTGAAGCAAATTAAATTGCACTGTTATATGAGCTAATGTTTTTCTTAAAATTGGTGTAATTGGGAAATGTAGGATCACTCATGATACTTTTTAAATTTTCTGGGAATGTGTGTCTTTCTGGAAGTCTTACCTTTCCTTTCTGACAGCAACTAATAATCTCTCCATCAGTTGGCCATTCTTTCTGAAAATGATAGGCCCCACAAAACTGACAAAGCACATTCATTAATCCACAATAATGAGTGTCTACTGTTAATGCTCTAAATAAAGGACCTTCCTCAGTATAGATCTCATTTGCACTTTCTATATCTACATTATTGTCATCTCTATTAACATTTGTGTCAGGAGGCAAAAAAGGATTAATTAGAGACAGTTTTACAGACATTTTTTTGTTTACTTTGTCTTTTCTTTGAAACTCCAGCAGACTAATTTTGTTGTTTTTAGCCATTTTTCTTTTTTTTAGAAGTCTCTGTCGATCTTCTCTTAAACGTTGTGAAGTCTCAGGGGTCTGTGCATCTCTCCATCTCTGCTTCCTTTCCCTTGCCATTCTTCTTTTATATTCTTTCTTTTCTTCTGCATTGTCCTCCATTGTAATATGTAATTGGAAATAGAGTGTTAAGAATGACATTAGTTTTATTAGACATATTTTTTACCCTGTCATATATTTAAAAAAAAGGCAATGGTAATCTGTCTCTATCTGTGTCTCTGGGTGTGTGTGTCTCTGGGTGTCTGTGTCTCTGTCTCTCTGGCTGTCTGTGTCTCTGGCTGTGTGTGTCTCTGGGTGTCTGTGTGTGTGTCTATCTGGGTGTATGTGTTTGTCTGTCTGTAGGTGTCTGTCTCTGCGTGTCTGTGGGTGTGTGTCTCTCTGGGTGTGTGTCTGGATGTCTGTGGGTGTCTGTCTGGATGTCTATCTGTATCTCTGGGTGTCTGTGTGTCTGGCTTCGTGTGTCTGGGTTTGTGTGTGTATGTGTCTGGCTGCGTGTCTCTCTCTCTGTCTGTCTGTCTGTCTCTCTCTGTCTGTATGTGTGTCTCTCTCTCTCTATGTGTGTGTCTCTATATAATGCTTGCAAAAACAGAAACAGTTATGATGTGTTCCTAAAGAAGAGCTACCCAAAAGAGCAAGTGACCTAATATAATACATTAAATAAAATATTTAACTGCTTCTAAGGTGCTATCCCTGGCAATGAGCAGTAACATAATGATAAATTAATGAATACAGGAATACGCATGAAAAAAATCTCTCAAAATATATATATATATATATATATATATATATATATATATATATATATATATATATATATAATTTATTTTTATTTTTTTCCTTCTAATGATTTGATATTTTTTTAAATAAATGACTTAAATGAATGAAGCAATATCTCTCATCCATGGGCTGTAAGAAATAGTTAATCCTATATTTGTAAAGAATGTCATCACAAAATCATATACCTGTAAAGTAGATGTTCTATAATGGAAAATGCTCCTGATTTGAGGCAGGTGGAGATGTGAGAAATCTGTAAAAAGATGTAAAAATCATATTGAATTTTTTGATTGAATGAATGTATGAAATAACATTACTCAACGCAAATCAATATTTCATATTATATTGTGTTAAAAAATGTCATCACTCAATCATTTACCTGTCAATTTGATGTTCTGTAATGTTAATTCTTGCAGAGGAGACTCCTGTGTTGAGGCAGGTGGAGACGTCACAAATCTGTGAAAAGATGTAAAAATCATATGTAATATTTTTTTTAAAGAAATGTATGAATCATTGATAGTACTTAAAGTACTTCTTGTCCTTTTCATACATGCATGCAGTAAAGTAAATATAAATATTTTAAAATGATATACTGTACCTGTGAAGGTGATCTGATTGCAGATGAAATGCTGCAAACGCCCCTCTGTGTAGTGAGGTGGGCAGATGATCAAACTGAAAACAAAATTGGAAAAAAGGGCTTGTTAATGTTTGCTATGTTTTTAATTAGCATAGCTGCAAAATATAAGTAAATGCACTGTAAAATGTAAGAAAGTGATATAAATATGTAAACGGTTTGAGGATCCTATACCTTTAATACAATGAGCTGAAAGAGATTAATATGGTGAGACTCTAAAATATACTTATTTTGTAATGCATTTTAGCACATTTAATTGAAAAAGCGGTAAAATTAATGACTAATTAAATAATTAATCAATCACATTAATAATTAATCATCAACACATAAAAACAATTGCATTAATAATGAATACTGAAAAGATAAATATAAGAGCAATCTACTAATGAAGCAGCAACAGCAATATCTAAATTCAGTGCAAAAGGGAGATATGTTTTTATGCATTTTTTACTATAATTTTCTTCTATAAATGATCAATGAAGTAAATAATGAACATTAATAGTTGAGCAGCAAGCATGAAATGTAAAACCACTCTAAAAAAATTTTTTTTTTACTAAATGTGTTATTATGACGAATTACTAATTAATTAATGAACATTATTAATCATAATGATAAATAAAGTAAAAAATGAACATTAATAGTTGAGCATCAAGGGCAAAATGTAAGTCCATTGAGAAATTGCTTTTTATTTTTTATAAACGTTATTACTTTTAACAATTAATTATTATTTAATTAGAATGGGGTTGAGGTTGAGGAGGGAGGTTGAGGTTGAGGAGGGAGGTTGAGGAGCAGGTTGAGGTTGAGGAGGAGGTTGAGGAGGGGGTTGAGGATGCGGGGGGTTGATGAGGGAGGTTGAGGGAGGTTGAGGAGGGAGGTTGAGGGGGGTTGAGGAGGGAGGTTGAGGAGGGGGTTGAGGAGAAGGGGGTTGAGGAGGGAGGTTGAGGATGAGGAGGGATGATGAGGAGGGAGGTTGAGGATGAGGAGGGATGATGAGGAGGGAGGTTGAGGATGAGGAGGGGGAAGAGACACAGGGAAGGGAGAGGGGGGAAGAGACACAGGGAAGGGAGAGGGGGGAAGAGACACAGGGAAGGGAGAGGGGGGGAAGAGACACAGGGAAGGGAGAGGGGGGAAGAGACACAGGGAAGGAAGAGGGGAGAAGAGACACGGGAGAGAGAGGGGGGCACAAGAGGGGGACACAGAGGGCACAAGAGGGGCACAGGGGGCAGCATATTTCCCACTCTCGGCTTATACTCGAGTCACTCATTTTACCCAGTATTTTGTGGTAAAATAGGTGCCTCGGCTTATACTCGGGTCGGCTTACACTCGAGTATATACGGTAATTAATGAATCATGCTTTCATTTATTTTATGTGAAAAGTCTTTTTTTTTTTTTTTAAATTATGTTTTTATTGTTTATCAATACAAAACAACCTCTTGTTACATACAAAAGACTTAAAAACAATCAAAACATATACAATCTTTCCAAACAACCACTCATAAAATCAGCGCAAGAAGGGTTATTTATGCTTAACATTTACTATAAAAGAGGACATCATTTATTGTGTCTTAAAAGGCCAGCCATTATAGTAGAAGGAGAAAAGAAAGAAAGAAGGAAGAAAGAAAAAAAAAGTGAGCATCAAGCCCTAAATCAACAGGATTTATGCTTAACAAACTTTCTTGTATCTTCATATCTTCCTTCCTTCCTTCCCCTTTCATCTCCACATATTTATCCCATATATTCCACTGGATTGACAATCCCTTAGTTTTAACTTGAGGACTTTGGTTTATATGGTCAAAATCTCTATTTCTGTTTATAATGCTAAAGATTTTAGAAATTGAAGGCATTGTACTCACTTTCCATGATTTGGAAATTAATCCCTTAATTACCAATAGAATATGTGATAACAAATAAAAAAACTTCGGAATTGTTTCTTAAGATGTAAGTGTAATATTATAGTTTCAATATTAAAAGGGATTTCTTCCTTAAATACCTCGGATAACCAAGCAACACACTTTCTCCAAAAGGATCTCAATATAGTACAGTCCCACCAAACGTGTATGGTATCAGCCCTTAGCCCTCATTGTTTCCAACACATTATGGCGTCTTTCTTTACGATTTTGCTAATAAATTCAGGAGTATAGTGCCACATAATAATTTTAAAATATAATTCTTAATATGCTAGAGATCTTGATGATATTCTGACCATTTTAATAGTATTCTGCCATTCTTCAATAGAACTAAGAAATCTTCCTTTTTTCTCCCACTCTACTATTCCTGCTGTTTTATCCCACTGTTCATTCAAGTGGAGGATCTTTTGGCATCTCGATATTCTATGAGTATTCTTATTATTATATATCATTAATTCAAATGTAGATTATAGATTTCATATTGTTCTTTTTATATCCTCTCTGTCTAATTAAATTCTGAATCGACATGAACTGCAGCCACATGTTACTATTTAGTTAGAATTTTTCCCGGAGTTTTGACCAACTAAGCATCATTCCTTCTTCATAGAAGTCATTCATGTAGTTTTATACCATATTTTTTCCAAGATTCTATACACATATGTACAAGATTCTATACACTCTCGATGTACAATTAACATTTCTATGGGAGTACCTAACGATGGATTTTCTGATAATTTAATTTTTGTCTTGATTTTCATCCAAAATTTTAACAGTGACTTTATATTTCTCGGAATAAAACTATTTTTCAATTCCTCCATATTAGGAATCCATAATAATACCTTAATTACGGTTTTCCCAAAAAACTCTCCTTCCATTCATTTCCAGTTCGACCTTGGTAATGTAGTCCACCACTGTATTATCTGGGATAATGCAATTGCAGTATATATATCCTTTATACATGGGGATGCCATGCCCCCATTCTCTATTCTTCGTTTAGTAGTCTCACTGGAGATTCTAGCTTTTCTCCCCTGTAGAATATATTGATCTATATCTCTCTGCATTTTTTTTAGCCAGTATTCTGGTGGTACTTCTGGTATTGATCTAAAAATATATGTTAATTTGGGGATAGCTATCATTTTTACTACCGCAATCTTTGCTGTCCATGATAAATACATTGATCTTCAATCTGTCAATAAATTTAATATTTTCCTATGAATAATAGCCAAATTGTTTTTTAAAATATTTTTTAAATCGAAAGATAGGCTTATGCCCAGATGATTTATTTCTTTAGCACTCCAATTGAAAGAATACAGATCTCTTAGCTTATTTTTAGTTTTAAGAGTAATGCCCCTGGTAATAATATCTGTTTTTTGTCTATTAATCTTAAAATATGAAATTCTACCAAATGTACGCAGTATATTATCCAGGTTAAATAGTGATTTCTCTGTATCAGTGAGGGTAACAATCATATCATCTGCATATGCTTTATATTCCTTATTCCCAATTTTAACCCCTTTAATATCTTTTGTCATCCTTGTTTTTTCAATTAATGGTTCTAAGAATAAAATGAACAATAGTGGGGACAGGGGACATCCCTGCCTCGTTCCATTAGTAATACCAAAGAACGCCGTCTCAAAATTTATACCCAACATTTTTGCTCTTAAATTACTATATAGGGCTCCTATCGCTTTACTGGCAAAATCTCCTAAACCATATTTCTGCAGTACCACATGGAGGAATTCCCAGCTGACAACATGGGAACCCTCTCCTTTACACTAAACGCAAAGAGATTAATTAAACTCCTAATATTATCGCAGCCCTGCCGGGACCTAACCAATCCCACTTGATCTAAATGAATGAGTCTATTAATGAAAGGATCTAACCTATTTGCCAATATTTTAGAATATACCTTCAGATCAAAATTTATCAATGATATCGGCCTATAACTCTTCTTGTCTGCTGGATCCTTACCCTCCTTTAATATATCTATAATTTTAGCTTCCGTCAGTTCAGCTAGTATATTTCCACTATTTTTACATTCATTAAACATCTTAGTTAAAGGGATTCTTTACTATGTCTAAAAATGTTTGATAAAATAGTTTGTCCAACCCATCTATACCAGGTGCCTTGTTATTCTTGCATCCCTCTATCACTTCTTCAACCTCCTTCTCAGTTATATTTTTATTCAGGGTATCCAATTCTAACTCAGAGATTCTAGGAAGGTTAATATCACTTAAGTCCATTTTATTTGTCTTATATTGCATTTCTAAATTATAGAGCTTGAAATAATATTGATAAAAGATTTCCCCTATTTCTTTCGGGTGTTGATGAATCTATCCATCCTCTCCGTTCATCTCAACAATCGAATTAGCTATTCTTTGTTTTTTCATCTTATTCGCTAGGTATTTACCTGTTCTATCTCCCATCTCATATTTATTCGCTTGCATCTTCAAAACTAATCGATCTAATTTATATTGTTCAATATTTTTTATTTGTAATTTTATTATAAAAATTTTTTTCAAAATTTCCACATTTGGATCTTTCTTATTCAGTCTATGTTTTTCTTCTAGATCAATATAGTAGCTTTAAATGTTAGCAATATCGGGGCATGGTCCAATACAGCACTCGTACCTAGCTTTATATTTTATACCTTATTTAATATAGAAGCATCTCCCAAAATATAATCTATTCTTGAATATGTATTATATCTCTTAGAGAGATAAGTGTAATCCTCTTTCATGGGATTACTTATTCTCCAAAGATAGAAAAGGTTCATATCTATCATCACTTCTCTCATTTTTTTTTACTCCACATTTTGTATTACTCTCTTTAAGACTCTCTGGCCTATATGATTTATCTTTTTAGTGGGTCCAACACCTGGTTGAAATCTCCACAAATTATCGTTCTACCTTTCTTAAACCTATTTACCAACTTTAATATACTTCTTATAAACTTTTCTTGTTTCTGATTTGGCGCATATAAGTTAACAATCGTATAGGGAATATTTTTTATATATCCCACCCATATAATATATCTGCCTTCCTCATCGATTTTTTTTAAACTCTTCTTTTACCATTAAGTTTTACAAAACAGTATAGATACCCCTCTAGCTTTATTACTAAATGTAGAATTTATACTCTTTGTGTATCTCCTATGAAATAATAAGTGTACTAGCTTTCCTTCCAAGTGAGTTTCTTGTAAACATATGACATCAATTTTAAATGTAACATACTCTGCTATAGCAATTCTTCTTTTTATTGGAGAATTCCATCCACTGATATTATGGGAGACTATCCTTATAGACATCTATCCAACTGTTTTAATTCTATATTTATCCTCTTTTCCATCTTCTCTAATATTACCCGTCTTGCTCTTAACTTTCCATTTAACTTCACATTCATACATCCTTTCATAACAATAACTGTATTAGTTCTTTGATACAGTCTCCTCTTGGGGTGTCTTGACCTATTGGTCAGAAATGGTTGGCGTTACATGTTGGAAATGGTTCATCTAAAATCAATACATTTCTTCATGTCTTATTTGCATCTTTCCCCAATTTCTAAAATTTCTCTCATTTATTCCCCACCTCCTTCTATTTTCTCCTATTTTCATTTCACCAAAAATTATTTTTACAGTGTATGATATATTATGAATTTATATATTGTAATTTCTCCCCTCTTACCTATATATATTTATATAATTCCAAATTGTTTACCCCGAAAGTGCTCATGTGCAATTTTATGTGCCATAACATGCTTATAGCTGTATATAATCCCTTTCTCACTTATGTATCTAACTCTTAATAAGAGAGAGCATAGAGGACAAAGTAATAAAGGACAGCTAATTCATTAATATATATCACCACAAAAAAACATTTTCTTAGTTCCTTTTGTGTAATACAATCTTAAAACCTTTTCCCATGTGCATTAAATAAGTATTACCATTATTTCTTAGCAGTAAAAATATTGTATTACTCATAATATATAAATCTTAAAAAGTGCATTTCTACAGGTTCATTAATATTTATATACCTTCAACACCTATCCTTTCGTAACTTTAATTCTTAAAATTTAAAGAGAGAAAAAAAACAAAAAAACTATGTGCATTACATGTGCATTATCATTATTATTTTATAACTTAAATATTGCAGTCCTCATAACATACCGAACTTTAAAGTGCATTTCTACCCTATCTTCCCCTCCACACTCCCCCATTAGAGGGAAAAAAGAAGAGAAGGAGAGAAAACAGAACACAAAAAGGAGGAAGGGAGCAGGGAGAGGAAAATTTGTTCTTCATTCCATTCTTAGTGTCGTAATTTCTTTCTTCCTCCTATTCAAGGATAAGCACATGATAACAATAACTCAGTCCCGAAATGAGTCTCTAATCATCCATTGAGTCTCTAAATGGACTTTCCCATGATTATATTTTAGTTTCCATCCTGGGGCTGATGATATAGATTTTCTATCTCAATATTCCAGCTTTTAAATAAATCTTCTCCTTCCTTTACCGATTTAATTTTATGCCATCTTGAATTTTTGTTAATAGAGAGTCCCGTTGGCATAGCCCATCTATATTTCAGTTTTTCTCTTCTTAAAGCTTTTATAATGATGGAAAACTCCTTTCTTTTACTCAGAGTATATGCTGAGATGTCCGAGAAGATTTTTATGTTTTCATAAGGTGCTAAAAATCCTTCTGCCCGTAGGCTTATTTTGCTTATTGCATCTTTCATTGATAAATGATGTAGCCTTACAATTGCATCTCTAGAGATTTTATTTGCCAAAGATGTAGGGATCGGAATCCTGAAGAAAGAGTCAAATCAATTTTTAACTTGGGAAAATCCTGGAACCAAGGATGAAAAGAACTTCGTTAAATATTCCTCCAAACCATCATCTGTAATGGTTTCCAAAATTCCTCTAACACGTAGGTTATTTTTCCTCCATTTATCATCTACAGTAGAGTTGCAACTTTATGGCTCAGTGTTAGATTTAGTTTTTGTAGTACATTAAAGTCCATTATTACCTTTTCCAGTTTCCCCTCTATCTCCATAGTTTTAATATTTACTGCTTTAATTTCCTTTACATTCTCTAGAATTTGTGTTTAAATATCCGACATAAAGTTTATTTGAAAATCTTGTAATAATATTTTCATCTTTGCCACCGTAAGTATTTCATCTTCGTGTAATTTGGATTCCTTGCTAATAATGCTTTCATTTAAACTCTCAATACTAATGCTTAGATTGGTTCCATATCTGGAGAGGTTGGTAAGGGAATTTCCTGAGGTTTCCTTTTATCTTTTGGAAGGAAGAAAGTACTTGATTTTTGATGAGTGGACTTTTTGTCCCTATTTTTAACTCTTCCAGGCATACTTCTAAAAGTGTCTTAATAGGTGGATAATTGTATGCAGTTATACACAAATCTTGTCTGGTTACACTCCCCCTCACAATGCAGCTTCTAGCTTCCAGGCGTTTTTGAGATATCCGGTATCTTTATGGGATCTGTACACCTGGCCTTGGGCTCTTAGAGCCGGACTTTTAATGCCTCCACAGGCTCCCTTACCCCAGAAGCATACTACTCTCCTCCCCCATATATTTCCTCTGGGTGTTATCATGGAGTAACAAGGGGATTTTCATCAGTATCTTCCAGCACTCTGCATACTCCTTATCTATTTCCCATACTCGTATTCTCCTTCTCAGGTTACTTTAGTGTATACTTTATAAATTGGCAAGCGCCATTTTCTCCTCCAAACTCGAGGCTTTACTGAATGTTCTATCCCTTATTTTCATACCGACTTAAAACTGCCATAGAATTGTATAGTGCACTATAGTACGATTATAGGAAATTTTCAGAAACAATCATGGACAATTTTCATGTACTTATGCCATCAGTTTCTCCTTTTCCTTTATGTCCGTATATACCGAGATGTATACATTATACATTATTTGTAGTTTCTAGCATTCACCACCTTAGTATCCTCCTCCTTTTCCATAAAAATTAGATTTTGGTGAACTTTGCTTCTATCTGCAGTGTTTCTGTCCCTTATTTACACACCGGCATAACATTGCCATATAATAATATAGTGCTCTATCATAGGGTTATAGGAAGATTCCAGAAATAAGCATAGTTAGTTTTCATATACATATGCCATCTCCTTCTCTTTTCTTTATGTTCGTATATACAGAAATGTACACATTATTTGTGGTTTATTGCTTTTACCACCTTAGTATCCTCCTCCTTTTAATAAAATAAGATTTTAGTGTACTTTGCTTCTATCTGCTGTGTACTATCTGCCCCTTCTTCACTCACCCCCCTGCACCATTCTCTGGGTCTGCCATACACCTTGCGGTCTTCACCCTGTCTTCCCATCAGCCTATTGCGCCATTACTCACAATTATATGCGGTTCTTATCTGGTGGTATTCCTCACTCAGCGGTCTCCAGTATCTGGATGGCGTCTTACTTACACCAGGCCTTGGGATTCTTAAGACAGGACTTGTGAGCCTCCATAGGCTCCTCAGCTCCCAGCGACTAACTGTTCTCTTCAACCCAGGTAGATTTCAGGTATTTGCAAGGAGTGGGGGGGAGTAGCGTCAACAGCTTCCAGTGTTCTGCATTTTGCTGCCGTACCACTCCAACCGCCAAACTCCGCTATCAAACGGCGCAAATCTCCATTTCCTGTCACGTCCCCCTGTGCACCATCCCGCGTGAAAAGTCTTTTGTTTAATTATTGCACATGCTAATAACTTATAGTTATCACTTTCAGATATGTCAGATATCATAGCAAAATGTAGCAAGTTCTTAAAGGGATGGGGATACCAGACCATCTTATCCGCCTCCTGAGGAATCTGTATGTGGACCAAGAAGCCACAGTCAGAATCGAACATTGAACAGCTGAATGCTTCAAGATCGGGAGAGCAGTGTGACAGGGTTATATATTGTCACCTTATTTATTCAACTTACACCCAAAAAACATATCTGCAACTCTTGATCTTATTTTAATTGTGCTTTTTATATTCAAAATGTATTAAATAAACTATATTGGGAGTTGTAGCTAAGCACATTACAATTCCTGCTAAGAACCTCAAAATATTCTATTTAGTAAAATATAATATAAGACTTGTACCTTTGTAATAATGTACAATGTCTTGTAGAATATATGATTACTGTAGCTTTAATAATAAATGTGAAACATTAATTTTGATATTTTTTATTAAAATATAGTTGCATAGTTACATAGTAATTAAAGTTGAAAAAAGCCTTTCAGTCCATCAAGTTTAACCTTTTAATATCTTCTCTGATCTGCAATATGCAGATTAAATATTAATTAATTAGTTGTTAATTAATTATTAATCAATTATTTTTTTATTTGTATTTTATTATTAATTAATCCAAAGGAAGGCAAACAGACAAAAAATACCCAAGTGAATTCCTTCCTGACCTCAGATACTGGCGATTGGATTTCTCCCTGGATCAATACTGTCTCTCTAATTATCCATGATTTCCCTTTTTAATTAGAAACAAATCCAGTTCCCTTTTAAAGCTATCTATCAAATCCGCTGTCACCACCTCCTCTGGTAGAGAATTCCAAAGATTAACTACCCTTACTGTGAAGAACCCTTTTCTTTCTTTAAGGTGGAATCTTTTTACTTCTAACCTCAAGGGATGTCCTCTTGTCAGTTGAAAACCTCTTGGCACAAAAAGCTCCCTTGACTAATCTTTATACTGACCCTGTATGTATTTATATAAGGTAATCATATCTCCTCTTAGATGCCTTTTTTTCTAGAGAAAATAAGTTTAATTTGGCTAGTGTTTCTTCATAACTTAGCCCCTCCATTCCCCTTATTAGTTTTGTTGCCCTTCTCTGTACCTTTTCCAGCACTAAAATGTCCTTTTTTATGAAGTGGTGCCCCAAATTGTACTCCATATTCCAAACGAGGGCGTACTAGAGATTTGTATAGTGGCAGCATTATATTTGCTTCCCTTGCTTCTATACCCTTCTTAATACATGCTAATATTTTATTTGCCTTTGCAGCCGCTGCTTGGCTTTGAGCACTGTTACCTAGGTGGTTGTCCACAAGCACTCCCAAATCCCTTTCAATATCAGATACACTTAGATTTGCTCCATTAAGATAAATTGCATCTTGGAGGCAGCCGGAAATGGTCAGTGCGTTAACGTAACGTGACGTGCGGACGGCGGGGGTGATGGCGTTCTAACAAGCAAGCGCTCACCTCTCCTACTCCCTCTAACCCACGATAGTCCCTCTAACCCACGAAAGTCACGGTTGGCACACCGGAGAGCTCTGGAGCGACCGTTACTCCCATCGGTGCGCCCTGGGCGGCCGCTTGGTATGCTGACTGTACCTCTGCACCTCTGCACCTCCACATAGACGGCATTCTTTGACGGACGGCGTTCCCTGAAATCAGCGCCACAACACAGCGTGAGGATGCTGAGGCTGTGATCGCGATTGGAGATTGGCGCATCACGCCGCGGTGGACCCTTCCTTGCTCTTTGCTCTTTGCATCCTGGGCAAGTGGCTCTTTGCACCCTGGGCAATCGTGGGCTGCCCCTGCTACTATAAGCAGCACAGAAGTGATATGAGCGGAGGCTGCATATAGAGAGGAGGAAGGTAGTTGATTCCTGGAGCATACGGTTGACACCTGCCTCCCAGCACCTGTATCCCAACGGGAGACTACAACCCTAAAGTGAGTCAATTTATATCCGCTTTCGGGGAAGACACATGGGTATATAAATTATATGAAATAAGTCCTGGCAGGGCTGTCAAGAAGGTTTATTGAGCAAACTACCACCTTATAAACTGTAACATCAGGCGCTCTGGCTTCCCACCAAGTGTGAGATATTTAGCCAAGATCAATTAATGATTTAGTGGTAGGGGGGCCTGATTTGGTGGTAGGGGGGCCTGGCCATACAACGTTGTCTGGGTATTTGGTGCAGGGGGGGATAAGTGTGACTCCCCAATGGACAAATACTTACAATACGGAATCTATACGTTGAGTAAACAGATGGTATATTAGTATACTGAAGAAATACATATACTTGCATATATTGGTGTATATATGGACAAAGCTCTAGGTCTCTGACCCCCACGCTCCCTTCTCCTGTCCCCCGTTGTGTTTTTTTTTTTTTTTTCCTTCTCAAAGTAGTATACATAACTTTATCACCACATATGCTGTGAGCAAGTCTGTACCGTGTAGGACAAAGCAAGTGGTTCACCTGTGAAATACTATACCTAATTTATACTTATAAGTCGAAACTTGGGATTAATATCTCATACAAACATGCCAATGAAATTGAAATCAAGGGACAAAGCCAAAAACGAGCCACCAAAGACACCACTAATGTTTTCACCAAGATATAAGGGTTCTGGCTCGACTATTCAAACAGAACGTACTATATCTAGCTCACCAATAACTGAGTCACCAGACAAAGCGTCACAGACTTCTAGATTGGAAAACTCGGGGGTGGAAGAAGAAGAAATCCTCACTTGCTCCAAAATGCAAGATATGCTACAGTCATTCCAGACAAATATTATTTCAGAGCTGACAAAAATTTTTTCAGACAACTCAGTATTGATCAAAGAAGTGAACCAGAGAGTGGAATCCGTCGAAGATATAAGTGACAACTTAATCACGGACAATAATAATCTGCTTAAATACACAAAGCTATTAGAAAATAGAATTGAGGATTTAACAAATAAGATATCCTCTATTGAAGATCGTAGCAGAATGAACAATCTCCGCCTGAGAGGCATCCCGGAAACCATACTAGACTGTAACTTGAAATCATATGTGGAGAATTTTTTGGCGACCCTGGTCCCAAATTTCACACTTAATGAGACTACTATTGATGTTATTCATAGAATTCCATTGGTGAAACATCTAGAGATGAAATTATGAAGGTGGCCTTTATTAAGCAAAGATTCTCGTCCCCTTATGAAAATCTAAAAATATTTGCAGACCTGTCGGTTTATACTTTATCTAAAAGACGAGAATTCAGGGATATTACCCAGGTCTTAAGACAAAAAGAAGTAAGATATAAATGGTCATCTCCAGTAGGCTTATCTGTTTATAAAGATTCTAAGTGGCACAGAATAACATCTGTCCAGGAGGGGGTAAAAATGTTACAAACATGGAATTTTGAAATTATTCCCCGTGATTTAGAGGTTGGCCAGCCAAATCTAACTTCCAGTGAGCTTACATGGCAAAAAAAATAGGAGATTGGGGGGCGACGGGGCCGGGCCGGGGGGTGGAAGTATGCTCTTCCTCAGTTTCACCCCGGGTCGCCTCTCCCCTTTCCCTTATGTTTATTTGGGGAGAGGAGATGTAGGAGGGCGAAAGTTATATGAAACTTTTTGGGAAATAATATTGGCGCCTGGTGTTAAATGGTATAACTAGAAATGCTCCTAAATGGGTGGATAGGTGTGGGGAGATTTGGGGACCACAAGTAAGTGGAAATAGCAAGAGTATACCGTAGGTTGTATACCAGGACTTGGTCCCATTTAAGTGGACCAGTTGTGAGCAGTGATAATGACTATGCAAATTTCTCCCTCCCCCCCCCCCCCCCCCCCCCCTTTATCTTCTATCTTTGATATATTATCATTTCTTGTTGGTTAGGAAATCACTAGCCTCAACAATCTTATTTATTCTAAACGGAAGAATGAAGGAGGCCGGGAAGGAGTTGGGAGAAATAAACAAATGTGAAAAAAGGGAGATGAAGGGAAAAAAAAAATAGGGAGAAAGTAAATGGCTAAGCTTTTTTCTCTCTGGCTCTCTTTTTTTTTTTTTTTTTCTATTACGAGTCATGAAATGTAATGGTTCTGTAAGTCTAATTTGCCCCATCCCTCCACCATCAGAAAACATTAGATAAAATGGTTGAGCTATCTAAAATCAGGCATGTCAAAGAATATTCTGAATCTAATACTGGTAAAATCATGTTAAAAACTTCAGAGTAATCAAAATGCCCATATATCCCCGCCATTGTCCTCATTTTGATATGGGGACTACGTCCGGCCATTTTCTACCATCAGGTAGTTGCTTTGTAAATATTAATGTTATATGTTGTTTGTGTTCCCATTCCTGGAGGGGAGATATGAGGGTTTGTGAGAACAAATATAGATTCCACAGACCACTGTATATCCGTCGTGGGTATGGGATGTATGTTAAAAAAATGTTGTAGTGTGGGACATTTCTAGATGCTGGGAAACACTAAATATAAAAATCAAGCTCATAAGTCGGGACAATGACTAAAGGAATAAAAATAATTTCCCATAATGTAAATGGATTAAACTCACTGACTAAAAGGAAAATTGCCTTTTTAAACTATAGCAAAATCAAAGCAGATATAATATGCCTTCAGGAGACTCACCTGAAGAAGGATTCTATTAAGTATCTGTCTGAAAGACAATACCCCTTTAATATACATTCAACCTTCAAAATTAAATCTAAGGGAGTTTCTATTTTCTTTAATAAAAACCTAAAAGTCTCGGAATTATTCTCAAAAATAGATCCTCTAGGGAGATTTATAATTTGGTCGGGGTATGTGAACAATTCTTTACTAACTGTTGCTAATGTATATTTGCCAAACAGAAACCAGATTAGGGGCCTCATTCTATTAGCGGCCGCAGCCGTTGCAGGGCCGCAAGGACCGGCCGCAAGCTATTCGGCTATTCTATTCCCTTACGGCCGGGGGCTCCGGCAGGCTTGCGGCCGGTGCCTTGCTATCTCTTGCGGCCGCTCGCGCCAGAGGAAAGCCTTTGATCTAAAACGGCCGCAAGAGTTTCGGCCGTAAGAAATTCCTATTTGCAATTCAATTGCTCCGGGAAACCTCTCTGCAAGGCTAAAAGCGAGCCGCAGCTTACTTGCAGGAAAGAGGTCCCGCTAGCACCAATTAAGCACATAAAATAGCTCAAATAAAGCCATCCTGCACTTTGAGAAGACTATAAAGGGATTTTAGGTGTTAGAAAAAATAGCACATAATTATCCTGTACTCAAATCCGTAAAATATTTTATTTTTAATATCCGTAAAATATCCATGTAAAAAGTCCAGAGTGCTTGGAGCACCTCAGACCCGCCCACGCCGCAGCCGGAAAATAAACAGTTAATTTGAACTCGGGTTTGGGCTGATGTGCAAGCTTGAGAGTGGGTTACTTTTAATCCTCATGTCCCCCAATATGATCCCTAGCATTTACAGAGCTGTACAGTGCAGGCTTGAATTTATTTTTGCGTTTTTATATTTCAGAGCTTACGGCCGGTTCCAAGATATGCGGCCGGCCGTAAGAGGAGATCCTTGCGGGAACCCCCGCAAGGAATCGCAGCCTTACGGCCGATTTAAGGCCGGTAATAGAATGAGGCCCTAGGTATTTAAAGACGTTCCTGAAAGATCTATATAAACTAAAGAGAGGGAATATTATTCTATGTGGTGATTTTAACATGATTAGGGATTCAAAGATGGATAAACAGAGAGGCCACACGATAAAATCGGAAGCCACAGAAATAAAAACTGCCCTAGACTTCTCTAATATTATAAATGATTTTGAATTATATGACATTTGGCGGGTTTTACACCCTAATTGTAAAGATTATACATTTTTCTTGAATCAATATAAATCCTTGTCACGGATAGACTATATATTTACTGATGTATATACCCTAAAAATGATAGAGAAGTCAGATATTATTTTAACACCGTGGTCAGACCATAGTATGAACAGTATTAACCTAGAGGTCTCCCCGGCTGTAAAAGTAACAAAAAGATGGAAAATTAATCCAATACTATTCAAAGATACAGATAATCTTAATGCAGTGAAAAAGGATACTTTAGAATTTTTTGAAATAAACAAAGACTCCGTGACCTCCAGTAAGACACTATGGTGTTCCTATAAAGGGGTATCCTAATTTCTCGGATGGCAAACGTAAATAAGCAAAGGGGAAAACCCCTTAAAACTCTATATATCGAACTAGAGAAATTACACCAGCTCAATAAAAAGAGCCCAAATACAGTTCTGGGTCAAGAAATAATAGCTGTAATCAACCAAATAAACCACATTCTACAAACTCAGGCAGATAACCTTCTTTGGAGAGTACAACAATCTAAATTTCTATATGGCAATAAAACTGGCAAAATTCTTGCAAATAGGCTAAAGAAACAACGTAATAATAACAGGATCACAAACATATTAGATGATAAGAAAAACGTTCATATGAAACCTGACAAAATCAGCGAGCTCTTTCGGGAGTTCTATGAGCAATTATATAACCTAGATAAGGATATCAATTTTGTAAAACCAGACAAGATAGATATCAATATCTTCCTAGATAAGATCAAATTCCCTAGGATTTCGGACCAAGAATCGATAGATCTAAACAGGGAAATCTCGGGCGAGGAAATGATTAAAGTAATAAACTCTGGTAAAACAAATAAAGCCCCTGGTCCGGATGGTTTTGACTATCTGTTCTACAAGATTTTTCAGTCAGAACTTAAACCGGTCTTGTATAGCTTATTCAATGAAATTAAAGAATCAGGGTATATCCCGCTAGAAATGACTGAGACTAAAATAATAAATATTTTAAAGGAAGGGAAGAATCCTGAAGAATGCAGTAGTTACAGACCAATATCTTTAATAAACATAGATGTGAAACTGTATTCTAAAATCCTTGCAAATAGACTAAAGAACATTATAGTAAATTTGATCCACCCAGATCAATCCGGGTTTATTCCTGGACGTCAGTCATCAGATAACTCAAGAAGACTTTTGAACCTATTATCTTACATTAGAGATAAAGACATACGGGTAATGTTTCTATCACTAGATGCTGAAAAAGCCTTTGATAGAGTTAACTGGGAATTCTTACAGTGTGTATTGCTGAGATTTGGTCTGGGGGAATTCGCTTCTATGTCTGTTAAAGCCCTCTATAGAAACTCCTTTTCACGAGTTGTGAATCCGGAATTTGAATCAAAACAATTTAGTATCGGGAATGGTACCCGTCAGGGATGCCCTCTATCCCCGCTTCTATTTATATTATTTATGGAACCATTGGCAATATACTTACGACAGTGTAAGGATATTAAAGGAATCTGTATAGGTAAAGAAGAGTTTAAATATATGGCCTATGCAGACGATATCATAATAACCGTAACAAATCCGCTATACGCCTGCTATAAACTCCAAGAAATAGTCGAGGAGTTTGGCAGGTTATCTTATTTTAAAATCAACCACTCAAAATCAGACACATTAACAAAAGGAATAACAACCGAAATTAAAAATAAATTAAGGGAAGTCTTTAGTTTTAATTGGGACTCCAAATATATAGTTCATTTAGGTATAAGATTCTCTTTTTGTGTGGACAAAATTCTCAAAGACAATATTAACGAGGTGATGAAGCGAATTAGACCCACACTAACGGTATGGAGTCACTATTAATCTCTCGTGGTCTGCAAGAATAGCCTCAATCAACGTGAATATACTCCCCAAAATTACATATTATATGCGATCTATACCTGATATTTTAGCTAACAGCTATTTGAAGTATATTCAGGACCAATTAGACAAATTCTTATATTTATCAAAAAAACCAAGGATCCAGAAAAATATAACATATAAAAAATTTATTAAAGGGGGTCTAAATGCACCGTGTCTAAAAGACATTCACCATAAAATAATCTGGGCCCAACTCATCTGTTGGAATATCACCAATGATAAGCCTAGATGGCTGATCTTGGAAGAAGCATTGATGGAGGATCTCCCTATTCAACTACTGCTCTGGCTCCCTGCATATACCAAAATTACGATTAGCAACCTCCCTAAAAATCTTCATGCTATTTTAAAACTTTGGTATGAATTCAGACAAAAGATGCAAATACCAAATATACCTTCAATGGCGGCTCCTTTAGAAATCTTAAAACCTAAGGCACAATGTCCAATAATAAAACTGTTACTTGATCAGGGTCTTAGAAATCTTTCTCATCTATATAATAATGGCAATCTCCTTACTTTACAAGCACTACAGCAAAATCCGAAGTAAAAAAAACTAAATTGGTTAAATTATGTCAGTCTCAAGCAAAACTTGCTGGCAAAAGGCTATACTTTATCCGGGGCGAATACTCCGACAAAATTGGAAGAACTCATCTTAAAGGGAAAAATGACACATATCATATCAAAATGTGGTAGTATTATAGATGACCTCATTCCCTTTACTAAAAGCTTAGGGATTAAAGGTTGGGAAATGGATCTAGGGATCAGTCTGGAAGTCACAAGTTGGAGGAATATCCTTAAAACCACAAAAAAATTCTCTGTTAACGCATCATATACAGAGTTGTATTTTAAAATCATCCACAGATGGCATCTTACACCAGTTAAAATGGGGAAAATTAACCCAGAGGTAACAGATCGCTGCTGGAAACTATGTGGCTCAAGAGGTACTGATTATCATATCTGGTGGGACTGTATTAAATTACAGAAGTGGTGGCTAGATATTTCCCAACTAATATCCAAATTGGTTGATAAACAATTTTCCCTATCTCCCCAAGAAGCAATTCTTCACATGAATATAGAGAAATTACCTCCCATAGATAGATACCTGATATGCCACATTCTTTTGGTAGCCAAGTATCTCTTGGCTAAATATTGGAAGCAACCCACGATTCCTACAATTTATGAACTACGTAATCTTGTTCATATAAATAGAGAATTAATGAATAATCGTTATGACATTTCATCGGTGGGTTTTGCCCGTCACTTTAGTTGGTCGAAATGGGACAATTATATGGAGTATATATAATGTCTCTAAGCTTTTTATGTGATACTTAGGATGTTTCCTTATGAACAATAATGTTTTCATTAAGCTAGTGCAAAATAATTTCCCCTTTCCTTTTTTCTTTCTTTCTAATTTTTATTTATTTCTTTTTTTTTTTTTTTCCTCTAAATATGCACTGTGTGTCTAGATATCGAACAGCTATGTAATGTTCCCACACTGAAATCTAAATAATTGCGTATATATCTAGTGCCTTAGTTACATATTAAGGCATCTGTGTTCCTGTTTATGTATGCCTTGTTCTGTAAATTTTATCTTGTCTTCTGTATGTTTTTTTTTTTTGAAACGCAATAAAAAAAAAAAAAAATAATAATAATTATAAATAAAAGATAAATCGCATGGCTATTTTTTCTTCCCAGATGCATAACTTTACATTTATTCGTATTAAATCTCATTTGCCATTTAGATGCCCATTCCTCAATTTTATGTAAATCGCTTTGGAGGGAAAGTACATAATTTTCTGATTTATTTACCTTGCACAATTTTGTGTCATCAGCGAAAATGGAAACACCACACTCCAATCCTACCTCTAAGTCATTAATAAATATGTTACAAAGGAGAGGACCTAATACTGAACCCTGAGGAACCCCACTTACCACATTAGTCCAATCGGAGTATGTTCCATTTACAACAACCCTTTTCTTCAGGTCTTTTAGCCAGCTCTCAATCCATGAGGAGATTTACTGCAATTCCTGTATCTCTTAGTTTGCACAATAGTCTCCCATGTGGCAATGTATCAAAAGCCTTTGCCAAATACAAAAAGATAACTGAGTTGCCTTGATCCAGGTTCCTACTAACCTCCTCATAGAAACTAATTAGATTTTTTAACTTGACCTATCCCTCATAAATCCATGTTGACTCCTACTTATAATCCTGTTCAAATAGATATATTCTTGTATATTATCCCTTATTAACCCTTCTAAAAGCTTCCCCACTACAGAAGTGAGACTCACTGGTCTATAATTCCCCAGATTTGCTCTTGCTCCCTTTTTAAATATAGGTATCACATCTGATTTTCTCCAGGTATCTGGTAGAGACCCTGTGTTGAGTGAATCTTGAAAAATTAAATATAATGGTTTGGCTATTACAGAACCCAGTTTCCTCAGTACCCGTGGATGTATTCCATCAGGACCCGGGGCTTTATTAACATTTATTTTTTCCAACCTCTTTTGGATTACTTCCTGTATTAACCAACGATTTGGCAAAGGTAGTGTAGCTCCATTATGTTGCAGTGCCCCAACCACTGGTACCTCCCTTGTGTATACCGAAGAAAATAACCTATTTAGCTCATCTGCCTTTTCCTGGTCACTAATTTTCAGACGGCCTGTTTCACATTCTAATGTTCCTATAGCTTCCTTCCTCACCTTCTTCCCATTAATATACTTAAAAAATATTTTAGGGTTAGTCTTACTCTCTTTTGCAATACATTTTTACTTTTCTATTTTAGCCAGTCTAATTGCCCTTTTGCAAGCCTTGTTGATTTCCTTGTAATCCCGTAAAGCAGTCTCTGTCCCCTCTTGTTTGTATAATTTAAATGCCTGTTTTTTACTCCATATCTTGATCTTTAAATCATTGTGAAGCCACATTGGATGGGATTTACTCCTTTTACTTTTATTCCCACATGCTATATGCCGATGTGTATGTATATTTAGTAAGGATTTAAATGTTGTCCATTTATGTGTAGTGTTTTTACCTATCAGTTCTCTGTCCCAGTCTATACTTTGTATTGCTGCCCTTAGAACGTTAAAATCTGCCCTTTTAAAATTAAGAGTTTTTGTTGGCCTCTTAAAATTTAGTTTTTTTAATTCAATCTCAAATTAGACTGTGTTGTGATCACTGTTTCCCAAAGGCTGCCATATTCCAACATTTGATACTATATCAATATTATTTGCGATGACTAAATCTAAGCCTCATTTCTAGTAGGCTCTTGTATAACCTGGGCCAGATAATGATCCATCTAGTGTACTCAAGAACCTGCTCCCCTTAGCCGAACTGCTGGTCTCATTTATCCAGTTTATTTCAGGGTAATTAAAATTCTACATGAAAATTATTGTTAATTGATTAATATTTATCAAATTACAATCTTTATAACTGTATATACTGTATTTTGTATTTTTTCTTATTTCTTTTTTTAAACTTCTATTGTTTTAGATTGTTAAAGGGATATGGAAGGTTTCTGTATTTTACTAGTTATGTAATATACCTATGTAATTATTTATTTGTATGTACATTGTTTTATTAAGAAGCAATTGAAAGTTTTGTTTTTTTACTGCCTAAAACCATGCATTTAGTTGTTAATGGGTCTGCCATCTATAGGGTATGCAGATACAGACTCAGTAGACCTGTGCAGTATAGTGTCCTAGCCTATCAGGGACCATGTGGTGGAAAGCATGCTGCAGCATGTTTTCTGAGATGTGGTCCCTGACATAAGTTCATTTGCTAGAATCATCTTTAATAAAAATGGAAGTTACAAAAAAAAAATTACAGTTGACTACCCCTTACTAATCAACAATCCTACACTCCCTTGGCATCAGTGGCACTGCTCTCTCTTGGTTGTCATCTTACCTACATGACCGAACATTTCATGTCTCATTCTCTGACACCACTTATTCACCTCTCAAACTGTCTGTTGATGTACCGCAAGGTTCAGTCCTAGGGCCCCCTCCTCTTCTCCATCTATCCATCCTCACTTGGTACCCTAATAAACTATTTTGGGTTTCAGTATTATCTCTATGCAGATGACACCCAAGTCTACCTCTCTGCACCTGATCTTTCCCCCTCTCTTCTAGCACAAGTTCCTATCTGACTCTCAAGCATATCCTCCTGGATTTCTGCCCATCAATTCAAACTCAAACCTGTCAAAGACTGAGCTCCTAATACCCCAACTCTCTACTACTGTTTCCATTCCTCAGATATCTCTCACTGTGGACAATGCCATCATTACCCCACCTCACAGTCCCGCTGTCTTGGGACTCTATTGGACCCTGCCCTCTCCTTCATTCCTCATATACAATCACTAACTAAATCTTGTCTCTTCCATCTGAAAAAACATCTCCAAAATCCGTCACTACTTTACACAAGACATTAGACACTAAAATTTGAAAACATTCTCTCATCATACTTTGCCTTGACTACTGCAACTTGCTCTCCATCAACCGTCTGTCTCCACTCCAATCCATAATGAACTCCTCTGCTAGGCTCATCTACCATATATTCAGTGTCTGCAGCACCTCTCTGTCAATCACTCCATTGACTTCCTATAACCTTCAGAATAAAATGTAAAATCATGACCCTAACTTACAATGACCTCAATAACAATGCACCCCCCTTATATCTCTGCTTTCATTTCTCTTCGTTCTGCTAATGACCTTTTACTCTCCTCCTCTCTTATCACTATCTCTTACTCCCACCTTCAGGACTATTCTCGTGCTGCCCCTATTCTCTGGAACTCCTTCCATCGCTCCGTCAGACTATACTCATGCTTCAAAACATTCAAAACCTCTCTAAAAACACATTTGTTCAAAGAAGCCTATCACCTTTAGCCTTAGCATGCACAGTGCATCTATCACCCTCCCACCCATTAGATTGTACGTTTGCAAGTTTTCAATATTGTAAGGTGCTTTAGCGCACACTCAAAGACAGGGCTCTCGACTCTTGCAATGTGTTAATTTTGTTTTACCTTATACTCAACCCTTTTTCAGCGCTACAGAATATGCCGGCAGGTTACAAATAAAGATAATAATAATAATTCCTGCTGTCAAAACAAGACGATTGTCCTCAAAAGACATTTTGTTTAATGAATGCTGTTATATTCTAAGAATATGACTCAGTAAAAGTGCCTAGAAAATCCACAGTGCCTCACACTCTATACTTCCTAAAGTAAATGAATACCACAATATTTGCTAAATATATTTTTTATTATCATACCTCTTAGAAAGAAGATAAAGAATATGAAGATCCTGGATAATGGTGATGATCAATAGAATGCTAAGTTCTTAGAAAGGATAAAACATGATGATAGTATGGCTCAATATACCTCTGTGAAATATTTATGTTTCACAAAATTATTCAGATATTATGAGTGAATGGTTGATAATTTCAACAGTTATTTCTTGCAGTACACATTATAGTTCAGTAAGTTGCCAAATTTTGTTCCGGCTAAACACTTTTCAAATTTTGCATCAATTTCTTGGCTCTGAGCTTCTGAGAAATAATTTTTCCAGTCTCCAACATCACCTGGAAAAAAACATTATATGGAAACATTAAATAGCTTAAGAAACTTGGGTATTTGATAATGTTCCACTGAGTGCTTTTTTTTGTCAAAAAAACTCTCAAAGCAGAAAAATAATGATCTGGGAGCTTGCTTCTGTATACATAAATCTACAGATGTATGTGTGCTCTGTGCACTTTGTGTTAGTTTCAAGGACGTTTAAGCAAATTTTTCTTAATATTTTGTTCAAGCAAAACACAAACTGGTAATGTTTAAAGCATGCTCTTTTATATGCACGAAAAAGGGATTGTGCTACATGTCCCTTAAACCTCTGTGAGATAAAAAATTATTACTATATAGTAGTAAAATTAATGCACAGTGCTTTGTGCGATAAAATTGTTTTTGCACATCTAAATTTTTTTTTTTTTGTAAAACATAGAATTTTATCTCTAAAGATAAAATTATATTTTTGCGCATTTAAGGTTAATTACAGCTTATAATCTATTTATATAAATAACCATTATTTTTATCTTTCAGCTTGTTTACCTTTCCTAAAGAGAACTTGTCCAAATTCCCCGTGGGTTTGCTTGGATTTTTCTTTCATGGATTTGAAAGTGCCTTTCTCAGCAATTTGCTGAACCTGCTCCTTAGTCAGAGAGAAACCAAAGAAATCTGATATCTTCTTTACTGCAGCTTCCAAATCCTGCACACAGATAAAAAAAAAGCATTGACATTGAGTAGAAGCAAGTGTGGATCCAATAAAATCATTGACATTGAGTGGATACAACAAAACCTTTTAAATACCGGGATAAACATGTCGTGTCCGTGCTTAAAAATTGTATATTTATCTTTCATGCTGCCCTTCAGATTTGCTATAACAGCAATATAATTGTCACTGTATATTAACATTTATGTATATATGCAAACCCTATTTAATGGTGCTGCACCGGTAAATTGAGGCCCTGGGCATAAGCATTGGTGGCATATGCGGAAATACACCACTGTTATCAAGAGCTCATATGAGGAACTTGTATGCAAAGAAAAAACATGCATTCAACAGTGATATTTTAACTGGTCTTGGGTAGTCACTCTATTTACCAACTCTCAGCTCTTCCATAACCTGCATATCTATTTGTTGATCCTTCCAAATCTGACATATTTCTCTTCAAACAATGGTCCAATTGTACTTGCTAAAAAACCCTTAAATGTTTGACTTTAATAAATAATAATAATAAAAAAAAAAAAAAAAAAAAAAAAAAAAAATATATATATATATATATATATATACATGTGTCTGTGTGTGTGAGGAACTACTGGTAACAAACAAATGAAGACGGTAAAAGTGATATGAGGTGTGGCTGGTCGTACGGAAGCCAAAATAATAGAAGATACGAATTTCATTTAACTCTATTATTTGGGCAATTTATTGAATGCTGATCTTGATTCTGAGGATGAAACATATATGTAGTGACTGAAGCATGATGATTTCTATCTTCCAAGATGCTTGATGATGTGAGTTGATATTTCTTTCCTTGAAGCGGTCATGGTGCTGTGCCGATCTGGAATAAAGGCCCAGAATATTTATGCTTGGAGTATCCAAACCTGGTTAACCGGATAGGAATTACTGCAACAGGAGGCGAACGCTAGGATAGTGTCTCTAGTCTCGTTTTGTCGAGATTGGGCATAGCGATGAATGTATTAAATGTGGTCCATTATCTGCTATATACTTTAATGGAGTTGAGAGCAAGAGTTCAGGCATATCTAGTTATCTGTCATTAGCTTATCAGGTTTTAATGAATTACTTCTTTCGATGGAGGCATGGTTTGAGAATAATGTAAAAGGTCCTGAAATAAAAGGAAGTTCAGTGAGTTGCTTGTGAGTGATTGGTTTGATTATGAAGTCATGAATGAGGGGGAATTTGTTAATACCTCTGATATAAGGCATTACTAAGTGGTTGTTGTTGTTTTTTCAGGTAAATGTTTTAATTGCTCGAAAGGTTACTCCATACAATATTAGCAGCCAAAAAGGCATAAATAACTTTAATTAGGAGTACATTAAAGGCAGGATGGTGTTAATGACAAATGAGTTAGAAAAATAGGTTTTGATGAATGTTACTAGGTGTCAATGAGCAATATGTGGAGGTGGTTCACAGGTCCTGGTTCTGTTACGTGGAATAGGCTGAAGTCATTCCAATTAGTGAGAAATTCAATCTAAATTATCAGTTCTTTGACACTGTTTTGGTCGAAAGGGAGACATTATGTGTCAGTATGTGCCAGTAAACTGTTTGAGGTTGTGGAGCAGATGGCTGATGAATGATCTACCTTGAGGAATGATTGTGGTGACAAAAGTTAAATATCTTAGCAGACTTTGCAGAAAAAACTTTGGTGCAACAAGAGAGAGAGAGAGACTACTTTGTATATAATGGAATAGATGATAGCAATCTTATCTAATGGAATTCCAGCTTGCATGAGATTAGTTTGGCGGGTAATACAGAGGATTTCCAGCCTAGTATTCAGGCTAGTGGTTTTTGCAAAGGAGATGGGGATATTGAGGTTGGAGAACATGTAAAAGGCTTTACTCCAATTCTGAGGATTGGTTTGTGTCTGGTTCGAGGAGTAGGAAATAATCAATACAGCGAATAGCTCCTGGGCAATGGTAATTATTGAGAAGAATCCGATACTTCTGGAACCGAATGTCAGTTTCTTTGCAAAATTAACTAAATGATCATATTGGGAACAGTGCAGAGTTTGAAAGCATTGTAGGGTATATAGGGTACTCTTTCCCATGCGCACCATAAGTTGAATACCATCATCTACAAACAAATGTGGAAAGGAAATGTCTTCCACTTGTATAAGTGCATTAATGCTTGGTGTGGGAGAATCGTGGGAGACAGAGAGGTCGATGATCATATACTTCTTGCCTGAAAATGTCTAGAAACCGAAGACTGGAACAAATTTGTTGATATTTTATTTCTTTTGTAGTCTATGGTCTTTAGATCTGATGGTGACTGTCATGTCACCTTCGGTGATGGTTTTATTTTCCATGGTTTCATTGAATTAAAGGAGCAGTGCTATTAAATTGATGTCTTTGCCTTCAATAATATCTCACCTTAGGTGTGCTGAGACTAAATAGGCCGGGTTATAGTAGGAGGGGTGGAACCACTGCCAGCTGAATTCTGAAGGGAGGATCAGAGGAGGTACTTGGACCTTTGCTGATGGGTGATTGGTTATGTCATTGTTTTGGGAAGTATAGTGGGGATCAAGCTTTCTATCCAGAAAAGAGACTTCTGCGATAAGGGGGGCGATAAGTTGTTGGAAAACGACCTAGGTGTCATAGGTGAAGGCAAGATAGATGTTGATTGACTGTTAGTGGGGTCATGAGGAAAGAGGAGGTGGTACAGTTCCACTTTCCTGGCCATGGCTGGGTAGAAGTAGTTACTGTATATTTCTTCAATTCTGTAGTTTGTTTAGGGATGGTCCATGTCCTGTAAACTGGTAGGATGGCTTCTAAGGACAGTGATTCTGGTGGTGATGATGGGGAGCTGAACTGTATGTATCACTTGATGGTATTACAGGAACTGAGATAGCAGTTGAGGAGTAATAAGTGTCCAGTGTTGCAAAAAAAGGTAATGAAGAAATAGAGATCCACAGATAGGGTAGGATATGGGCAGGAATGGAATACTGAATAATGGACGTATACTAGTGGTAACGTGTGAGCTTAAGTGGTAACGCTGGGAGGCTTAAGGCATGTACCAGGAATGTTTTAATGGGAAGAAATTACGTAGTGGAATAGGTGACATGAAGAACCTGGGTTTGGAAGTCAGGGGTAGAAGTACGTTAGATACTGGTATGGTTGCAGGGAGGTGAGAAATAGACGTGCTGTGGGCAGGAGAAAAAATTATACGTAAGCAAATAAATGTGGTCATGAACTGAGGGAACTGGATAAAACTGGGAAATATGCCATAATGTGTTTTTAAGAAACGATACGTGAGGGTATGACATCTGAATGGACTATGTTAAAACAGAAGTGAGCTGTGACTGAAGTGGACATTGTGGAGTTAGTGAATGTAGAAGGAGAAGCTGAAATAAGAGGAACATGGACGTTCTGTGAGGGGCACCAAGGAGGTAATGGGTGATACATGAGAATGAATAGGAAGGTACCGGATGTAAGTGAGAAAGGCTGCACAGGGCATGAAGATGGCATGAACCGGAGGGATATAGTGGAGGGAGAGGGAACAGATACAAGGAAAAAGGTAAGACAGAGAGGTGGAAAGAGTGTAGCAAAAGCATAGGGAGGACAATGGGCAATGATAAACGCATGCTGTGTTTAGGCAATAGGTGATTGTGCAGGGGCATATGGATATGCTACAGTGAACAGAGATGAATACTGATTCATTGGCCTGAGTGGTTGACTGAGGAGTAGTGATGATACAACATTACCTTCTTGAAAGTAGGTGATAGAGACTGTGCAATGAATGAGGTGGCAGACAGGGGATGTATGAGGATCGGCTCCAGGATGAAGTGGGAGGCTAGAAGGAGGTTTCTCCATGTGGCTTGGATTCTTCTGAAGGAATGGCCTTAGCCCAAGGTGAGTGGGGTTTTATACCTTAAGTCCAGCCCACAAATTCAGACAAAGCTTTACACACATACATTTAAATGAATACACATTTATGTATACAGTTTTAGAATAAATATAAAAAAAGAAGTCAAAACCTTACTCATACACTTTTACCCTTAAAATTATTGTGTGTGTAATGATTGAAACCAGGAGTCTATTATGTTGCATATTAGTGAACAGAGAGAAGATGGGGTAAGTTCTTTGTAGGATATGTATAGATATAGACCATAAGTGTGTCATTTTTATTTAATAGATTTGTGTCTAGAGAGAGGGGAGCAGTGTGTTCATACTGCAGTGAGAATATTAATTCTATGGAAGGGTCTTGGAGGAGGAACAGTATTCCACCCCTCCTTAAAACTAAAGTCACCAAGTAGAACATGGTTTCCAAACAAAAGCAAGTTTATTTTAAAATGCAAGTGAAATGCATACTTAGTAGATTATTATCTCTAATGCAATATTACCTTTTATGTCCAGTACAAGTTTGTAATTGTCAGATAATCAAGATATGTGTATGCGGCTAAAGGACTACAGTGGTCAGTTCTTTATGTAAGTGTTTTTTGTTTTTAACAAAACTTGTTAATGTGCAATATTTTGTTAGAAAGTAAAAATCTTTCCATTTTCACTTTTATATGCAAGCATTCTTTACTGCAGGCTTATGTTTTTTTTGCTAAACCTGCTTCTTGCATTTTATGCTGATCAGGGTGTGAATTTGTAAACTAATTAGCTTTCCATTAGAGTTAATGAGAGCTCTGGCAGTTATATAGCCACCTTTCCATTGTGCAGATACACACTTTCTGTGTATTCAAAGATTCCTCCTAAACCTGGAAGTTTATCACTGGAAACTAACAACCTTATTAAATTGTGATTCGGCCAATTGAATAGGGCTCTATATAAGTACACAGCATTTTTTTTACAGAAATTTTTAGTTAGTGAAGACTTTGCTTTTGGATAGAAGATCACCAACTAAAACTTCTGTAAAAAAATATGCTATGTGCTTATATAGAGCCCTATTAAATTGGCCAAATCGCAATTTAATAAGGCTGTAAAATTGCAGTTTCCCCGACAGCATAATTACACATAAAAATTATAAATTAGAGTCTGCATTACTTTTTTTTACATTCTAAAAACATGTTGCTTATTTTCAAGTTTAGCTCTTCAAAAGGGAGTCACAGTGGACCTTTAAATGCAAGTAAATATAAATGATGGAGTGACTAATTCATCTACCTGTAAGAAAATAAGGCACCCTGAAAAATCAGGGTGATACTAGCTTTGTGGACTAATTATATACTTCAAACTAATTCACTGCTGATTCCTTAGGACCCCTTTGCAACTTCTGACTGCTCCTTTTCCTGCAAACTCTCCTTAATTTTAGTAACTGACACTACGCTCTCCTGGTTGTGTTGTTCACACTCTTGTAATAATTCTTGATCATCTCTTTCACTCTAAGCTAAGTTTTTTTTGTTAAACTAAAAACACTCTATGCTGACACCATCTTCTTGCACATTTGCTGTATTCTTGGGGCCTCATTCAATTGTGATTCGGCCAATTGAATAGGGCTCTATATAAGCACAAATCATATTTTTTTACAGAAGTTTTTAATTAGTGAAGACCTTGCTTTTGGATAGAAGTTCACTAACTAAAAACTTCTGTAAAAAAATATGCTATGTGCTTATATAGAGCCCTATTCAATTGGCCAAATCACAAATGAATGAGGCCCTTGGTATATACACAATGCTAAAAAAACGTGTAATGAGTCAATGCAAACTCACCTGTTTCATCTCTTCAAATGTTACTATAAAAACACCTTCATCATCAATGTGCTTGTTCCAAGCAACAGCGTGGTCAAAATAGGATCCCCATACAACTGTAATTGTCAAAATCCCAAAATTACTTTAATAGAAAAAAAAGCATACTATAATTGGCATAACTTTTTGCTTCCATTAAATGTAAACTATATTACTAATCTGAAAAATGTATTAAATTATAAAAAACGTGTCTATCACATCATAAGGTAAAGAAAAAAGCACTAACAATAGACAAATGTATTACTCTAAAGATTAAATTGTATTCCAATTATATGTTTGTACAATGTGATGCATACTACATTTTAGCCAACAGATGGTGTTCTCTATTTATCCTCTGTTCTATAGTAGTTTTACAGTTGTTAAAATATCACATCATGGCCTGTTGATGTGCCTTGAAGAGAAGGGATGCAAACTCCTAGAATAGACAGCAGACCATCCAGTAGAACACGCCATTTTTATTCCATTGGTACATTTATAACATTGCAAAACACTACATAACATTTTCATAACTTGGATTCCGTCCCTGTGTAACACTCAGTGATGCTCTAAACTAGCAACTATCACTAATATAATGAGTGTAAGTGTGTAATGCTCCATAAGGAGCGTACACACTTATGTTGCCGTATGCGCAGCGCGCGTCGTGAGACGCACGCACATGCTTTAGACGCAGCTTTTGGAGGAGGGGGGAGGAGAAGAGACACATGGTAGGGGGAGAGACACAGGGGAAGAATAGGAAATACACAGGGGAGGTAGGGCAAAGTGACACAGGGAATGGGGGCAAAGAAACACGGGGGAGGGGGACAGAGACACAGGGGAGGGGCAGAGATACAGGGGGGAGACACACGGGACAGGGGGGAAGAGATACAGGTGATGGGGAAGACATACAGGGGAGAGAGTGGGGGGAAGAGACAAAGGGGAGGGAGGAGGAGGAAGATACACAGGGGAGGGAGGAGGTGGGGAGGATACACAGGGGAGGGGACAGAGACACAGGGGGAGACACAGAGGAGGGGGAAGAGACACAGGAGAGGGAGGAGCGGGGAAGAGACACAGGGGAGGGGGGCAGATATACGGGGGAGACACACGGGGGAAGGAGACATTGGGAAGGAGATACAGGGGATGGGGGAAGAGATACAGGGTAGAGAGTGGGGGAAAAGAGACAGGAGAGGGGGGAGAGACACAGGGGGAAGGGAGAGGAAAGAGACAGAGGGGGGAAAGGAGGAGGGAAGAGACACAGGGCAGGGGGGAAATATATACCGGAGAAGGGGGTGGGGGAAAATATACAGAATTGGTCCGAATATAAGCTTTTTTCCGATTCTTGAGCTTGCGAGTTACGAGTGCGGCTTATATTCGCGACCGTAAAAAAAATCATTGTCGATTTGCGAACTTTGCTTGTTACGTGTGCTGCTTCTATTCGCAAACACAAAATTACTGCCAATTTGCGCGACTGCAAGTTGTGTGCCAATTTTTGTGCTTGAGACTGCGGTATTGAATAGCGATTTACGGTTTTAGTGATTCTAATGTCCTGTAAAGCCTGTAACCTGCAGAAAAAGCTGCAGTGCTAATTAGAAAGCCTGTTTCTTGCAATGGCTGATCACTTTGAGAGTCTTTTTCTCTCCAATTTTACGGATGCGGCTTATATTTGAGTACTATCTTTTTTTTATTTTTTCCCCTTGGACTTTATGGGTCCGGCTTATATGCGGGTGTGGCTTATCTTCGGACCAATACAGTATATATTATCCCGTCATTTATGACAAACGACTAGTTATTAATAATGGAGAAAAATAAATAAAATACATTGTATTATCAGTAAGTATCCTTTACTAATAACTAAAAAATTTAATTTCCAGATATGTTTCTAAACTGCCAAATGCAACTGTAGCTTTAACTTAACATTGATACAAAAAAAACTCAACAGCACATTCAAAATAGGAAGTTTGTTGAAATGAGAAAAGGTGTAACTCATTTTTTAGAGTAATTGTTGAGAGAATCTAGAAGTTGCTGTGTCATATTCCCATTACATGTTTATTTCCTACTGGAACATGGGAGAGAATAAGGGAACTTTGCTATTACAAAAAGAGATATTAGCCACAATTTGAAACAACATCAAACAAGTGTCTATATTCCTGATCTACAGTGGCCCTTCTTTGAAGTTGTTCAATTATTAAGGGAAAGGGTTAATAGAGACAGTCATTTTGAAAAGAAGAGCAGTAGTTACCTTTTCCACTCATGAAATCTTGGAAAAAAGTATCCCAGGAACTGTAGGTGGGAAGCAGGGGATTATTATTATAAAAATGGAAAAATGACACAGCCGTGTCTTTTGGATTCCGAAACACCAACAACATCTGTAGCAAAGAGCAAAGATTATATTAGATTGATGTATATTTAAAGTTTCTGATTAATGATAATCCTGTTTGAGCTGTGTTAAACATTCTTTACATGGGAAATCATGGTGTAGAGAGAGTGTAGTTATATACATTTGTATATAGCAGCCTTATCCAAGGAGCCTTATATAGAAAGGTGAAATAATTGTTTGGATGCATAAAGAAGTACATTTACAGAATGTAATAGAGCATAAAATATGATTTGGAATTGTTGATGAAACGCTGCAACTGACAGGAGGCAACATGTGGGTCATGGGAGCAGTGGGTCAAACTAAGAGATCAGGTAGGGAAAAAGGATCTAAGTTGTATCAGGGTTAGACTGAGAGAGGTGATGGGTCTACAGGGAGGTGCAACATTTATGGTTTGGATACTGTCTTATGTGATAGTGTATTGTGACCAGTCAAAAACAATAATTGAACGTTTGCCCAATACCACCATTTTGTAGCTTCAATGTGTATTTTTGCCTATATAAAATAAAAATTACCTTCACTTTCTTATCAAAAAAGGTTTTTGGGATATCTTCATAATATAAATGAGTTGCCAACACTCTTGGTGAGGTTTCTTGTTTCAGCTTCTGAAAAAATAATATAAATATTAATAATGTTAATAACATGGCATTTGTGTCTTGGGTGGGGCTATGCACTACAAGTTTGGAAGTTGTGCTATATAATAAAAAGTGGAACTGCACCAATATTTAGGAAGTGCCCACATCTTCTGAAACTCTGCACAATGAACTTGATAAAGAAGTTTCACGGAAAAGAAATCCTGAAAATAAAGAAAATATCCCCTGCCATTAATTTAGTCACAGAAAACTATGTTAGACTTGTGTTCCTTTCTAAATATGTAAGAACTATTTATTTATATAGCTTCATTAGGTTCATGTTCGTTGGTTCAGTGACCTCATCTATCCATCTCCACCTTTGTCTTCCCCTTATTCTTGTGCCTTCAATCTTTCCCAGCATCACAGTCTTCTCTGGGGAATCCTGTTGTCTCATGATATGGCCAAAATATTTGAGCTTCAGTCTCATGATCATACCTGCTAGTAAGCAGTTTGTCTTGATTTCCTGAAGTACTGATTTATTGAATATTCTTGCAGTCCAATCAAATGTTAAGTAGTTTTCACCAAGACCACAATTCAAAAGTGTAAATTCTATGGCACTCAGACTTCTTTATAGTCCAGCTCTCACATCCATATATTTCCACTGGTAACTAACTATGCAGATCTTTGTTGATAGTATAATATCTTTACTTTTTACGAGCTTGTCCAAGCTTGCCATAGCTTTCCTCCCCAAGAAGCAAACATCTTTTATTTTCATGAAGATATCTTGGATGCCAGGAAAACAAAATATGTTACTGACTCCACTTCTTCCCTTTCTATTTGGCCAGCTTTTGCACTCTCTTCTTTTACCCCCATCAATACGTTCTTTAGTTCCTCTTTACTTTCAGCCATCAAAATAGTATCATCGGCGTATCTGAGGTTATTGATAATTCGCCCAGCAATATTGATTCCGGCTTTGGATTTATCCAGCCCAGTCTTACGCATGATGTACTCTGCGTATACGTTGAATAAATAAGGTGACAATATACAACCTTGTAACACATCTTTTCCGACGTTGATAAATTCTGTTGACGCATGTTCGGTTCTGAACGTGGCTTCTTGGCCCATACACAGATTATTCAGTAGGCAGATGAGATGATCTTGTTCTCCCATCTCTTTAATAACTTTCCACATTTTGTTTTGATCCACACAGTCAGTTTCTTTAGAATAGTCTATGAAGCAGAAGTAAATGCTTTTCTGGAACTCTCTTTTCTGGAACTCTCAATTGGATCTCTTGTGCCTCTTCCTCTGTGTACATCTGGTAATTCCCTGTCCATATATTCTATATTCTATGGTTGAGTTTGTAGGATCTTAAGCATTACCTTGCTGCCATGTGAAATTAATGCAATTGTTCCACAATTGGAGCACTCTTTGGCACTGACTTTTTTGGGATCGGGATGTAGACTGACCTCTTCCAGTCTATTGGCAATTGTTAAGTTTTCCAAATTTGTTGGCATAAGGTAAGCAACATGTTCACAACATCATCTTGTAGAATATTAAATAGTTCAATTGGGATTCCATCAACTCCTGCAGCCTTGTTATCAGTCCTATGGCCCATCTCACTTCGCTCTCCAAGATGTCTGGCACCAGGTCACTGGACAAACTATTGAGGTTAAAACTGCTATTAAGATCCCACCTGTATATATCTCTAGTGTATTCCTGGCACCTCTTCTTTATCTGATCTTCTTCTGTTAAGTCCATACCATGTTTGTCTTTTATCAAGCCCACTTTCACATGCGAGGTGCCTTTGAGATCCCCAATATTCCTGAAGAGATCTCATGATTGACCCATTCTGTTATCTTCTTTGATCTCCTTAAATCGGTCATTGTAGAATGTCTCCTTGTCACTTCTTTCTGTCCTCTGGAATTCTGCATTCAATTGGACAAATATTTTCCTATCTCCACAGTATATCCTATGTACACTACAGAATATTTCCTATCTACAGTATACTATCTTTTTTTGCAAGTTAAAGGCATATCAATCAATTTCATGTAAATCTGCAAACCCTGCATACCCCAGGTAAATATATACACTTTTCGTGTAATGCCCATAGCTTTCCTGCAGTGATGTAGCAATTTTAATGACTAATAAATGTAAACTTTATTATAAAAAAAATGCATGTATGGTGGTGATGGAGGGTCACATGAGGAATCTTTGCATAGGAGCACAACCAATGTAAGTCCAACCATTTGAAAACCCCATTGAAAACACAATTGTAACTTACCTCAAATTTACCTGGAAATTTAAATTCTATTACTGGAATGACTGCTGATGGATCTTTATTATAAGCTGCCTTTACCATGTCATTCAATAACTGCATTGTCCAAGTGCTTCCTATAAAAGAGGGAAGAGAAAATATATTATTATATTTATGATCAAATTCCAATGCACATAGTTTGGGGAAACATGTAGAAAATTAACATCAGCAGCTAGTTACTTTCAGCAGACACTGCTAGTATTGAAGTCCTGCCATGCATGCTAACCCGGAGCGTGAAGAGTTGTGCGCTATTCTATTCAGCAACATTGGGAAATTCATGACCTTATTTATGTGTGAGTTTAACTTCTGACTTTTAACTCAGAAGCTGAGAGTGGCTGGGAGTGCCTGCTCTCCTTTCATACACTGAAGAGGAAAATCACAGGCATGCCAGCTTCTAGACACAAGCAGAGTATAGTAAATTTAAGATGTTTCTTGGTTTCACAGCAAGTATTTTCACTTGTTCAATCTTCACAGACGTGAAATTACACAAAGTGTTACTATAATGCATATCAGCATTTCAATACATTGCTAAAACACTATAATTTTGACCAAAACATTGATATGGTATAGAGTATTAGTAGCAATACTAAACTGCATATTACAACATGCACATATCAAAAAGGGCTATTTCCAGCTCTTTATCAATGCCAACCCTCAACTGTCTTTAACAGCTAAGAATTTAAGGAGTACAGGTAAATCCCTATCTGTACATTTTAGTTGACCCACCTCTGCTTAAGCAAGGAAATATTTGACCTAGGTATATTTGACAAGGTATGGATTACCTACACCCCCTTAAAACCTGTTACCACTTAATGAATTAAAACCCAAAGTAGAGATCAATAGACAGACGTGGTTGCTCACAACCCAGAGTAACAACCCCCTTGTCAATCAGAACTGATTCCTATTGTTGTTCTTTGCCATGTTCAGAAGCAATTGGTGCACCCAATTAATTATCTTGAATGTATGTATGCTATTATGGGAGGGACCTACCCAAGCTGCTCTCAAACTGTGACAAAAACTTAGTCAAACATCCCTTTTTTTCTTTGCTGTCTCCAGGGTCTGCGTAAATCTTGGCACATGAGACCAGTTATAAAATATATTGGGTTAATAACACAGTGCATAGAGGAAAACAAAGCATACAGAAATCTACCAAAAAGTACTGACCACATTAGTATACAAATATTCAAAGTGGTTTTAAATGCTTTCTCCATGTTTGTGTATTGTATGTTTACAGAAATAGGCACAACGAGCAAGTGTTACAGAATCTCACTTTTCAGAATACTGGAAAACATGCCTAAACATCAGTGCCTTTAGGATAAAAGCTCCGTCATTTCTGTAATAAATGGAACCTTTGCTGTGTCCTTTATATATAATATAAAAACATAACTACTAAATGTATAAAGCTTGCTTACCAAAAGGTTAGATGCACTTAAATAAGCTAAAACAGACCCATATATCCAATGAGATTACATTAATGCACATATTCCTTATTTTCTCATTAACATGTATTTCACTAGTTGATAACATATGTTTATAATCCCACACTACACCCCCAGGGCCCTATTTTTTCCATAAATATTAGAAACTTTTACACTTTAGCATTTTAGTTCAAGCCACATACCAGTTTTTGGATAAGTTACCAAGAATACATCATCCGCTCTGGCTTCGAAGGATGTCAAATCCTGGAATATCTCAGGACTGCAAGTTGCCTTTGGATACAGCACTTCATTGTAAGTAAAAAGCATTTTGTCTGGCGAGAGATCATTTGAATCACCAAACAGCTTCATTGCCTCCTCCAAGAATTTTGATTTCTTCTCCATTGTATTTTGCTATAGACGTGAAAAGCAGTTGAGAACTGTCTACTGTGTAATTCCTCTGAATAAGCGATAGTGTTTTATAAAAAATGGGTGGAGACAAAAAAGGGTAGAATTTGGACTCTAAAGCTTTACATATGATGTGACTGACAATTATTAACTCCTATTATTCAACTAATGCCAAACTTAAAAATATTGTTATATAAAATTTAAACAGACAGGATAGATTTCAGGATGTTTACTTTGGTGTGATTTATTTTATTAAGAAGTGCTTAAAAGCTGTTTTCCTGCTTAAAATTTTACCAATATTTCCTAATTGGTGTCTCCCCTCAGCAGCTCATGAAGACCTCGTACTTCTAAGTACAGTGGTTGCACTGTCTCATAGCAACCAATCAGTAGCAACATTCTGCAACATGCTATTTATTGGAGAGAGATCACTGATTGGCTAACTTGAAACACTGCACTTCACAGTCTGTGTATTCACGAACTGCATAGGATGGACAACATTTTTTATATTTTTAAGAAGACAAAATCAGAGCTTTTAAGCACTTCTGGACCTTTCCTTTTTTTGTCCCTGCCAGCAGTGGTGCACAGCAACCACTAGATGCAACTGTGCCACTCCAAAACTTGGTTACATTTTTTTAGGGTTAGGGTTAGGGTTAGGCTTAGGCTAGACTAGACTAATGTATGCATTGTGACATAGATGTACTAGGATATCGTAGACTAATAGAAGGGAGGTAGGTGAGCCTGAGCCTAAGTAGAGCTATTTGCCTAATTGAGACCAGGAGGAGTTATAAGGCCACTGTAATTACCCTTCACGAAAAGTAGAGAGAAGAGAGAGCAGAAGGCTGTGTGTTGTGGACTTTAAGTACAATAAGCAAGAACTGCAATAATAAGGGTAATGGAGGTGGAACATTTGGAGTAAACGGTGGGCCAGTGCTCTGCTCCCTGAGATGGCTACAATCAGAGAAGGGAATCAAAAGCGAAATATTCCTACAGGAAAAGCGACTGTATTTGTGCAAGATGTGTTTTGCTAAAACTTTACCTTAGTCTTTGGACTGTTTCTCTGAGAGCTGTTATAAGAGGACTCTTTTTTTATTTTTTATTTATGAAAATAGAAATTTATAAAACATATCACAAACATTGTAATTTCCATAGCATTCAAACATATTTAAATATTCCTCATATATGATTAAGACAAGAAAAGCATTTTTTTTTTCCATATAAAGTTTGCTCTCAAATTATCAAACAAATCATACTAACAAAACACAAAAAATACATCAACAATTACCAAAAACAAACAATCTGACAATAAACACTGATGTTCTGTCTGCCCCCCGGGGGCACAGCCCAGAGACGAGACAAAAAACAGGGGCCAATATGAGATCGGGAACAAGATTTTAAGTTAATGGTCTGTCTTGAGACTCAAATAAAACCCAGAGTTTCCATTTGTGCCTGTTATTTTTAGTAATATTCACTGCCAATAGATACTTGTCAGATTGGCGATTCCGAGAAATTATATTAATTATCTCTGTCCAAGTTGGAACTTTTTCTTGCTTCTAACCTCTCACTATTAACTATTTAGATACTATCAAAATCTGCACAATGAATGCTTGTACAGTGCCTTGCAAAAGTATTCACCCCCTTGACTTTTTACCTATTTTGCTACATTACAGCCTTAAGTTCTATTGTTTTGTTAATCTGAATTCTATGTGATGGATCAGTTGGTGAAGTGAAATGAGAAAAATATACACATAAAACTATTTTTTAGAAATAGAAAATAGAAAATTATGCGTCCGTATTCACCCCCTTTGTTATAAAGCCAATAAAAAGCTCTGGTGCAATCAATTACCTTCAGAAGTAAAATAATTAGTGAAATTATGTTAACCTGTGTGCAATCTAAGTGTCACATGATCTGTCATTGCATATACACACCTTTTTTGAAAGGTCCCAGAAGCTGCAACTGCTAAGCTAGAGGCACCACTAACCAAACACTGCCATGAATACCAAGGAACTCTCCAAACAAGTAAGGGACAATGTTGTTGAGTAGTACAAGTCAGGCTTAGGTTATAAAAACATATCCATATCTTTGATGAGCCCCAGGAGCACCATCAAATCTATCATAACCAAATGGCAAGAACATGGCACAACAGCAAACCTGCCAAGAGACAGCCGCCCACCAAAACTCACGGACCGGGCAAGGAGGGCAATAATCAGAGGCAGCACAGAGACCTAAGGTAACCCTGGGGGAGCTGCAGAGTTCCACAGCAGAGAGTGGAGTATCTGTACATAGGACGACAATAAGCTGTAGGCTCCATAGAGTTGGGCTTTATGGCAGAGTGGCCAGAAGAAAGCCATTACTTTAAAAGAAAAAACAAAATGGTACGTTTTGAGTTTGCGAAACGGCATGTGGGAGACTCCCAAAATGTATGGAGGAAGGTGCTCAGGTCTGATGAGACAAAAATTTAACTTTTCAGCCATCAAAGAAAACGCTATATCTGGCACAAACCCAACACATCACATCACCCAAAGAACACCATCCCCACAGTGAAACATGGTGGTGGCAGCATCATGCTGTGGGGATGTTTTTCAGCAGCTGGGACTGGGAAACTGGTCAAAGTTGAGGGAAAGATGGATGGTGCTAAATACAGGGATATTCTTGACCAAAACCTGTACCACTCTGTGCGTGATGAGAGGCTAGAACGGAGGTTCACCTTCCAGCAGTACAATAACCCCAAACACACTGCTAAAGCAACACTTGAGTGGTTTAAGGGGAAACATGTAAATGTGTTGGAATGGCCTAGTCAAAGCCCCACCTCAATCCAATAGAAAATCTGTGGTCAGACTTAAAGATTACTGTTCACAAGTGCAAACCATCCAACTTGAAGGAGCTGGTCAGACTTAAAGATTGCTGTTCACAAGTGCAAACCATCCAACTTGAAGGAGCTGGAGCAGTTTTGCAAGGAGGAATGGGCAAAATCCCCAGAGGTAAGATGTGGCAAGCTCATAGAGACTTATCCAAAGTGACTTGGAGCTGTGATTGCCTCAAAAGGTGGCTCTACAAAGTATTGACTTTAGGGGGTGAATAGTTATGCACATTGACTTTTTCTGTTATTGTGTCCTATTTGTTGTTTGCTTCACAATAAAAAAAAACATCTTCAAAGTTGTGGGCATGTTCTGTAAATTAAATGATGCAAATCCTCAAACAATCCATGTTAATTCCAGGTTGTGAGGCAACAAAACACAAAAAATTACAAGAGAGGGTGAATACTTTTGCAAGGCATATGTAATATAACGTTCCCAGCTTTCAAAATTACCTTTTTTTTCAAAAGTCTAGAAATTTGACCAGAACACATACTGTATGCCAATAGTCCTGAACCTTGGTACATTCCCACCATACGTGGAGATAAGTCCCTACCTGCCCACAGTTTCTCCAGCATTGTATACTTGTCTCATCACAAGTAAATTGACCAATTTTTGTGGGTACAGTATACCATTTATTTAAGACCTTGGAAAATACCTCCTTATAAGCGGCATTCTTTATGAACTTCTTGGTGTTACCCAATGCTATATACCATCTCGCTAAGGGACAAACACACCCTAGGTCTTTTCCCCAAGCCTATAATTTTGATGTTTTGATGTCAAAACAATATCTCAAGATAGTGAAGCATTTAGATATCAAATGGCTCCTATATTTAGACTTCATCAAAGTCTCTTTGGGTTTAACCTCTGGCAAAGGACTAACGTTACATTTCTTTTTATTTAGGAACATTTTTATTTTGATATAGTCAAAATCTCTTAGGGAGACCGTACTTTTTGGTAAATTGCTCAAACGGAGCCAATAGATCCTCCATATATAAATCCTGTAGCTTCATTACACCCCATGTTGACCAAAGATTAATTGTAGTATCCTCTGACTCGTTTACCAACAGGTAAAGGGGCATTATAGGGCTTGGAAAGGACATCAGAGCATATTAATCTTTATAATCTTCCAAACCCATAATAGATCACCTATCACTGTTGCTCCTTGTATCAGATCTTTATTTAAAAATTCAAAGAATATCAATCTCTTCATTCTCATATCATTTTCCAGCTGACTCCATGCATTACTATCAATAGGATCAAATCATCTAACAATATGAGACATCATTGTTGCTTCATAATATAGTTTCAAGTTTGGATATCCAATGCCTCCTTTTTCAGATTGTCTAAACTTAATATCTCTCTTGACTCTAACTGGCTTGTCTTGGTGTATGTATTTGTCAATTAATAGCTGACATTTTTAATACATGATTCAGTAATTTGAGGTTCACTTTTAAAATGGATGAGGAAAAAAAAATATTTTTTAGATCTAGTCATCAGGAAAAAATCTTTAGGGAGTTATCAGTACTACAACTTACAGGAAGAGTACTGCCACTAATAGTCTTTTACATTGGACTAGTCAGCATTATAAGCCTCAAAAAAGAGGTATCCCTAAAGGGCAGTAGTTAACGATCCAGAGAAATTGTAGTACAGAAGAATGTGAAGCCCAAAAACTGAAAATAAAATTTAAGAATAAGGGGTATCCCAATAGATGCCTAAAACAGGCTTAGAAATTTGCCTTGGAACGTAATAGAACTGAATTAATCAATGACTCCAATACTGAAAAAAACTAAAACGGGTAAGCTAATAAGATGTATCTGACCTTCAGTCAAAATTCTGAGGAGGTCAAAAATATTTTGACAAAACATTGGAATTTACTTACATTGGACAAAGAAGTCCTTACTTCCAATGTAAATATAACTTACAGAGGAAACACTAACCTTAAAGACAGACTTGTGCACAGTCACTAAAACATGACTTAAGCCATTGAATGTTTGTTACAGATGTGGGAAGTGTAAGTTCTATAAATTCATGAAACCTCCCAAATCCTTTCTATACTTCAGTGTATTAAGGGATTCTATAACTGCTGTACAGTAGGGGTCATATATGTTGCACAATGTGCTTCTGACAATATTTACGTGGGAAAAACCTAAAGACAGATAAGATGCAGAATAGGGGAACATATACAGTCAGGTCCAAAAATATTGGGACATCGACACAATTCTAACCTTTTTGGCTCTGTACACCTCCACAATGGATTTGAAATGAAACTAACAAGATGTGCTTTAACTGCAGACTTTCAGCTTTAATTTGAGGGTATTTACATCCGAATCAGGTGAACGGTGTAGGAATTACAACAGTTTGTATATGTGCCTCCCACTTTTTAAGGGACCAAAAGTAATGGGACAATTGGCTGCTCAGCTGTGCCATGGCCAGGTGTATGTTATTCCCTCATTATTCCATTTACAAAGAGCAGATAAAAGGTCCAGAGTTAATTTCAAGTGTGCCCTTTGCATTTGTTGCTAACTCTCAATATGAGATCCAAAGAGCTGTCACTATCAGTGAAGCAAGCCATCATTAGGCTGAAAAAACAAAACAAACCCATCAGAGAGATAGCAAAAACATTAGGTGTGGCCAAATCATTTGTTTGGAACATACTTAAAAAGAAAGAATGCACCAAGGAGCTCAGCAACACCAAAAGACCCGGAAGACCATGGAAAACAACTGTGGTGGATGACCAAATAATTATTTCCCTGGTGAAGAAAACACCCTTCACAACAGTTGGCCAGATCAAGAACACTCTCCAAGAGGTAGGTGTATGTGTGTCAAAGTCAACAATCAAGAGAAGACTTCACCAGAGTGAATACAGAGGGTTCACCACAAGATGTAAACCATTGGTGAGCCTCAAAAACAGGAAGGCCAGATTAGAGTTTGCCAAACAACATCTAAAAAAGCCTTCACAGTTCTGGAACAACATCCTATGGACAGATGAGACCAAGATCAACTTGTACCAGAGTGATGGGAAGAGAAGAGTATGGAGACGGAAAGGAACTGCTCATGATCCAAAGCATACCACCTCATCAGTGAAGCATGGTGGTGGTAGTGTCATGGCGTGGGCATGTATGGCTGCCAATGGAACTGGTTCTCTTGTATTTATTGATGATGTGACTGCTGACAAAAGCAGCAGGATGAATTCTGAAGTGTTTTGGGCAATATTATCTGCTCATATTCAGCCAAATGCTTCAGAACTCATTGGACGGCGCTTCACAGTGCAGATGGACAATGACCCGAAGCATACTGCAAAAGCAACCAAAGAGTTTTTTAAGGGAATGAAGTAGAATGTTATGCAATGGCCAAGTCAATCACCTGATCTGAATCCGATTGAGCATGCATTTCACTTGCTGAAGACAAAACTGAAGGGAAAATGCCCCAAGAACAAGCAGGAACTGAAGACAGTTGCAATAGAGGTCTGGCAGAGCATCACCAGGGATGAAACCCAGCGTCTGGTGATGTCTATGCGTTCCAGACTTCAGGCTGTAATTGACTGCAAAGGATTTGCAACCAAGTATTAAAAAGTGAAAGCTTGTTTTATGACTGTTAATCTGTCCCATTACTTTTGGTCCCTTAAAAAGTGGGGGGCACATATACAAACTGTTGCAATTCCTACACCGTTCACCTGATTTGGATGTAAATACCCTCAAATTAAAGCTGAAAGTCTGCAGTTAAAGCACATCTTGTTCGTTTCATTTCAAATCCATTGTGGTGGTGTATAGAGCCAAAAAGATTAGAATTATGTCGATGTCCCAATATTTATGGACCTGACTGTATATGCAATCAAAAAAGAACTTGACACATCCCTTACTAGACATATGAAATACCATCACGATAACAACACTAATTTGGTCACGTTCTATGCCATTGATGGAGCTACACTTGGTCCCAGAAAAGGAGATATTGACAAAATATTATTAAAGAAATAATGTAAATGGGTATACAAGCTAAAGGCCCAGAAACCAGAAGGGCTCAATGAAGGCTTTATCTTTAGTGCCTATCTTTGAATCTCCAACCTTCCAACTGATGGCATTTATCTGCGCCTTAATGTTTTCATAGAATCTATCTATTATACCTTTTACTGGACCGGCTTTAACACCTACCTGATGGTGGATGTGTCCGCCTGATGTTTGGGTGTACGTCGGTTTGCTGATTCTTCTGTCCCCTGTATGGTCTTCCCTTGGGGATGATCTGTGAATAAAAAGAGAGATTACTTCAATCTGAGAATAATATGGATTACAAATTTATGAAAATTTCCAATATCCAACTGATGAAGGTGATATTTTTATATCTTCCTTGAAAAACCTCAAAAGAGATATATCTATGCAAATGTATGCACATCATATATGGTTGAATATAAGTGAGAACCAAAATGTAGCATTCACTACAATTCATGTTAAGAGGCTGAAATGTAGGGTCAGTTTTACAGTATGCACAATTCAAACACTATCACAAGTAAAAACGCATAGTATCATAAGCCTAAACACATGGTATTATGGAGAAAATAAAAATCTCCTTTATATATAATAAAAAGGGAGATTTATAGTTCACCTATTAAATATACCACTTATCTTCACAACACAAATTTGTATCGTTATATTTTCCTCATTTATAATTATTCACGTTTATAGCACAATAAGTTTGTTCTCACTAGTGAAATATTTGGTCTTTTCTCTTAGATCATCCCTATCATTTCATTTATAGATATTGATCATCTTAGTCATGGTTCCACATCTGTTCAGTGGCATCATGATTTTACTATTATGGATTCATACATTTTTTTAATTTTGTTTTTATTCTATCTTAACAGATAGAACCCTCTTTTTGGTCTGACTTCTTATATGGAATTCCATCATAGGGATTATATATAACTAACTCAAATTATCCCCCGTGCATCACATGTTTTAAGATGACATCAACATACTCTATTTGCAACGCTTCCACCATGCAATTTTTGAAATATAACAAATATACATTGACAGACTTTGATTGTAATGCTTCCCTCAAGTGACTATGGCAAAATTCTCCTTTATATTGTAATACTTCCTTCAAGTAACTATTGGACTATAATAACATACAAAACCCCAAAAATGTCAATTTACATAGAAACAAAAAACAGCAGTTATCCAAACTGTTAATCTACAATAATATAATCCCCAAGAATATAATCAATTCTGATTTAAAACATAATAGATACTGAGAAGTCCTCATAAATTAGTTTTGTCATCTCAATACGTAAACAAAGTGACTCTGGATTCATAAGAGTATTGAATCACTTAGAGTTGATTAATTTTGGTATAACAAGTTACCATAGAAACCATACATTCCTATAAATAGGACAACATGAACCATCTTCGCCTTCCCCCTTTGACAAAGACTCAGTAGCATAGAAACATACGTTAGGGTAGAGACGTACGGCGTGACGTCACACGCCGACGTCGCAAGAGACAGAGCCGGAATTAGGAAGCTAGTCTAGAGCCGTGAGAGTCAGAAATATTGTATGCTGTACAACTCGGGTCCTGTTGACAAGGATATTGGAGATGCTGTGGCAGTGCTAATACATTGTAGCGATATTACCAATATAGCCACAAATAATAGTGCATTATTAATCTAGCCAGAATCTGCAGTATTGGAATGCAGATTTCAGGGAATTAGAGCCCAGGCAGGTATTGCCCTACATTATAGGTTTGGAGGGAATATAGAGCAGGCCACTTACCATCTTACTAGGTCATACAGGATAATAACGAGATTTATACTTCATGACAAACTCTGACTCCTTAAATACTTTACTAGGCATCTATGACTACCTCCCTTAAGAGCTCGATATAGTCTCCCCCCAAAAATGTAACAATAGTATTAGTAATAACTTTATCCCTAATTCAAGGGAAATAGACCTTGGGTCATTGAAACTATAAGTTCTTTACTATCATTCATATATTACAAAGAGTGCTCTTTCCTCCTTTTAAATGTTTTTAATATGTATGTGCACCGTTGTTCAAAATATTTATGTAAATAAAGAGTAAATAGTACATACCATTTTCCCCACTTTTGTTCCCCTTTTTTATTCTAAATAGTAGTATTATTAAGCACAAAAAAACTCATATCAGTCTATATTGTCAATTAATAGCTGACATTTTTTAATACATGATTTGGTAATTTTAAAGGGATGCATCGAAAAAGATAATTTATCTTTGGCAGTAAAGACATTTTGGTTATGGCAATCCTACCCTTAAAAGAGGCTTTCTTATCCTTCCATGAAATTATTAAAGCATTAAGCTTTTGATATAATCTATTATAGTTATTATCAATAATTTCTCTAAGATTTTAGGTAAATTCTATTCCTAAATATGAATATTTTCCTGAAAGGGTATTTTTCAACTCAAGTGGCAAATTAATCGCCAGGACCTCAGATTTTATGATATTTATATTATAATCAGACACTGAACTGTATATTGCTAGGACTCTTTGGGGAGCTTTTAGAGATGCCGTTGGATTGGCCATACACAGAACCGTATCATCAGCAGACATAAGTACTTTGTGTTCCTGCTTCCCTATGGTCAATCCTATAATTTCTACCGAGACCCTTATTGCTTTGGCCAGATTCAATCATGGGCATCCCTGTCTTGTTCCATTGGTAATGGGGAAGGCTCTAGAAATGTACCCTGTCCCCATCACCAAAGCCATCGGGTTTAAATATAACACCTATTGCTTTCCTCCCAAAGCCCCCAAAGCCAAATTTATCTAAAGTTTGATACATATTGTAACGGATCTACTGGCCCCCCCGACCGGGTACCTCCGTTGATGGACGCGTCCTAGTTTGCGCCGAGGACTACAAGCACCGCACCGGACACCACACTACCACCACAGACTCCACAACCGCCGTAGCTTAAAGCTCCCAGGGAGTATGCAGCGCATAGCAATCCCCAGTATGATATAACAATCCCCTCCAAGAACGAGACAAGGCTACGTTTTGAAGGGTCAAAGAACTTAACTCTTTAATGACAGGGGATCTCCTTTTATGCAATGGTGCCCTCTGAACGGCTACACCCACATAATTATTACAACACATAATTATATACATGGTTCAACCCCCATAGTTGGCCACACAATACACATAGAGGGACAATAGGTGAGTCACACCTCCCTGAGGCTACCTGGCAACTTGGATACAATCAGACATTAGTTAGATCATCCTTCTTTGTTCTTATCTGAGAATGAAAACACTTTATACAATAGACTTCCTTATCTGTAACAGGATTATCTCCCATGCCAAGGTCTGCACTAGTCTGGGCCAATATTCTGCAGAGCATAAACCAACATACATGCAGTATATTAGTAGGATCATATTTTAACCATAATAATCATAAAACAGGGTAAAACAGTGATGGGTTCCGTTACACACCTCCCCCGTGACCATAAGCCGGCATACACGGTCTGATCCTAACGGATCAGCCTGGGGATGTCCGGACAAAAGTATTTGTTGGTCAATTCTCTAGTTTGACAACCCATCAGCATTACTGCAATTCACATTTACTCACATTTCACATATCCCTAGATAGCTGGGATCTGAGCGCACAAAACTACCGAATAGCGCTACGATCCTCTTCACACAGTTCAATTGCCATGTAGCTAAAGTCTTTCCCATAGTCTTTCATTATATGAATGGGCTCCATGGCATAGTTATCTGGGGTATCACTGCTCCCACAGGGCAAGTACCGAATGACCCCCCAGTATGTAAAGGGCCAGAATGAGCGACATACACTCTGGTATGGCCGAATACTGTGTTTAAAGGGCAATATGTCCCAGGGCCATAGTCGCAGGGCAGGAGGCTGGCAAACAGTCCTCTCCAAGACAAAGTGGCGAAGGGCACTTCGTCACACATCTCCCCTTTGGGGGGAAGTCTAACCGGGCACCTGACCTTCTGCCGGTCAGTGCCTCCGTTAGACGATCCACCAACCCACAATAAACCAGTGCTAGTGCAGCCCCCCCCACAACAACAAAGTGCAAGAGCAGCCCACCCACAACAAACCGTTACTGCAACTGGATATTTTGCTGTGGTGATGGGGCAACAAGGTGAGGGGACTTGAGGGGCAGAGGCCAGCGGCACTCTGCCCTGATGCCAACTCTTCTGCTGGTATAACCTGCAGGACATCCTGCTCTGTACAAGGGACAAAGGGAGGGCAGAGGCCAACTGCACTCTGCCCCGCTGTCAGCTCTTCTGCTGGGGTACTTGGGACATATTCCGGGAAACGTGGGAGTCAGTGGGGGTTAACATTTCCTCTGTTAACCCTGGGGCCACATTAGAAGTTAGCTGGGGAGGGGAATTTGTACTTACCCCCTCCTCCGGTTGTCCCAGTGAGGGTAGTTGGGGATCTGGACAGGCTGTGGGCGCAGAGACCACGGTCCCATCTGCGCCGTCTGGGAGATTGGTGTCTCCCCTTGTCAGGGTAAACTGTCGCTGGGGAGGAAGGACGACACCTTCTGCCCCCTGTGGTTCACACTGCCGCTGGGGGGAAGGACGACACCGTCTGCCCCCTGGGGTTCACACTGCCGCTGGGGGGGAAGGACGACACCTTCTGCCCCCTGGGGTACACACTGCCGCTGGGGGGGAAGAACGACACCTTCTGCCCCCTGGGGTTCACACTGCCGCTGGGGGGGAAGGACGACACCTTCTGCCCCCTGTGGTTCACACTGCCGCTGGGGGGGAAGGACGACACCTTCTGCCCCCTGGGGTTCACACTGCCGCTGGGGGGGAAGGACAACACCTTCTGCCCCCTGGGGTTCACACTGCCGCTGGGGGGGAAGAACGACACCTTCTGCCCCCTGGGGTTCACACTGCCGCTGGGGGGGAAGGACGACACCTCCTGCCCCCTGGGGTTCACACTGCCGCTGGGGGGGAAGGACGACACCTTCTGCCCCCTGGGGTTCACACTGCCGCTGGGGGGGAAGGATGACACCTTCTGCCCCCTGGGGTTCACACTGCCGCTGGGGGGAAGGATGACACCTTCTGCCCCCTGGGGTTCACACTGCCGCTGGGGGGGGAGGACGACACCTTCTGCCCCCTGTACGGCCGGTAGAGAGACCTCGGTCCCATCTCTACCTGCCATCTGGAGGTCATCCCAGGACCAGTCAATGAAGTCTGGTTCTGCTTGTCGAGTAGGTTGGGGCTGCATGAAGCTGAGCAGGTGTTGGTAGTCCAGCTCCCACTCTCTTGTTACCAGGTGGATCATGTCTTTGCTCACCTCGCCTTCGTCATCCCAGACATACATGCCCATCCGGTAGTCGTAGATGTCCCAAAACCTAGACCCCTCCGTGCTGCCAAGATCAATGTCGTCCTCTAAGGCATCCCATAATAATCCCGGGCCATCATAATCATCCCCCTCCGGTAAGTCGTGTTCAGCTGTCCAGGGGGTAAGTCGAACGGTATGCCACCAGAGGGCCTGGTATGCGTTGTCTAGCCAGAGCTCTCGCCATACCAGGGTCTCTAGTCTTGTCACCCACTCATCCAGGGGCTGCTCTCCCAATAGATACATCCGCATCGCCACACGCTTCTGTAGCCGCTGCTCATCACTGGGGAGACTCTCACCTCGCCGCCATTGGGCATCTTCCAGGGCATCATACCAGAGTTCCTTTCTGTCTGCATCCCTGTAGTCCGTGGCCGCCTCCTCCTCCTCATCATGGAACGCTGTCCGAAAACTAGCCGGTTCCATCCTGCTGTAGCCAGGGGTGCTGTACGGATACTAGCGTTGCCCTCAATTTGTAACTTCAAGCGTTACCGGTGTCTCCGTGCCGCTTTTCCTCTTACTAAGACGCCATCCCACCACTGCCAGCCAATGTAACAGATCTACTGGCACCCTGACCGGGTACCTCCGTTGATGGACGCATCCTAGTTTGCGCCGAGGACTACAAGCACCGCACTGGACACCACACTACCACCACAGACTCCACAACCGCCGTAGCTTAAAGCTCCCAGGGAGTATGCAGCGCATAGCAATCCCCAGTATGATATAGCAATCCCCTCCAAGAACGAGACAAGGCTACGTTTTGAAGGGTCAAAGAACTTAACTCTTTAATGACAGGGGATCTCCTTTTATGCAATGGTGCCCTTTGAACGGCTACACCCACATAATTATCACAACAGCCAATTATATACATGGTTCAACCCCCATAGTTGGCCACACAATACACATAGAGGGACAATAGGTGAGTCACACCTCCCTGAGGCTACCTGGCAACTTGGATACAATCAGACATTAGTTAGATCATCCTTCTTTGTTCTTATCTGAGAATGAAAACACTTTATACAATAGACTTCCTTATCTGTAACAGGATTATCTCCCATGCCAAGGTCTGCACTAGTCTGGGCCAATATTCTGCAGAGCATAAACCAACATACATGCAGTATAATAGTAGGATCATATTTTAACCATAATAATCATAAAACAGGGTAAAACAGTGATGAGTTCAGTTACACATATATCTCCAGCTCAGACGGTCAAATGCCTTTTCCGCGTCAAAAGAGAGGAAAACTATAGGAATTTTCTCCAACCCTGAAACAGAGATCAAATTCAACAACCTCTTACAGTTTTCCCCTCCCTGCCTTCCCCACTACAAAGCCAGTCTGATACCCGGAAATTAATTTCTTAATTACCAAATCTAACCTAGATGCCAAAATGTTTGCGTTCATTTTTTCGTCTGAATTCAATCGGGAGATGGGCCTATAATTACTACAAAGCATTGGGTCCTGTTATGCTTTCGGTATCATTATGATGTTCGCAGAAAGCATTTCAGCCGGGGCTATCTTTGTTTCTTTAATTTCATTAAAAATGTCCCTCAACTGTTCTATAATAACTGGAAAACATGTCTTATAAAATTGATTGCTAAAACCGTCTGGTCCCGGTGCTGAATATGATTTAATTTTTTTACCGCCATAGCAATTTCCTCTACTGATCCGAGATCCTTGGGAGTTTAACATTTTTCAAGAAACTCTCTATTCTGGCTATTCTCTGACCTTCTTCAGTTCTACCTTGTTCCAAATTGTATACATTTTCGTAATACTTTGCAAACACCTCTCCTATACCCTTTGGAGTTGAAATGATATCTTGTTCCTAAAGGATAGCTCTGTTATTTTTCATCTTACCCTTACATTTTTTTGCCAACATTTTCCCTGATTTATTACCATAATGGAATAACTTTTGCTGAAGTCTCCAAAGGGATTTATCTGATATTTTTGATGTATTTGTTTTCTTTATCCCTGAATCTCTTTAATGACTTCACTTAACGTTCTATTAAGCTTTAATTTATTTTCAGATTGTAATTGGAATAATTTTATGTATAAGGATCTTAAGGGTAACCCTCTCTGTCTTTTGACATAGCAATTATGCTTTATCAAAATGTCTCTACTGAAGGCCTTCCAAGCTTTCCATAATACAGTTCTTGACGTAACAGGATGCTCATTAATTTCAAAGAAGTTTCTTATCTCCTCACACAATAACTTCCTCTCTGCTTCATCTTCTAGAAGGGAATTATTAAGCCTTCATTGAGGTTTAATAATATTTTTCACATTTGTTTTTATTTTTAAAACCATCGGGCATGATAAGAGCCAGATATTAGATCAATATTAACTTCCAGTATTCTTTTAAGCACTTCAAGATCTACAAGTATATAATAGATTCTTGAGTGTGATTCATGCCTACATGAATAAAAAATATAATCCTTTTGGTCCGAATGTAGAACTCTCCACGAGTCGTACAGTCCGCAATCTATAATTTTCTTACAAAAGGATTCTGATTTACTTATCTTTACTGTCTTACTTAATTTAAAAGAGGTTTCTTTGAATATCGATCTAGATCAAGGTTTGATATCAAATTTAAATCTCCACAAAGTATCGATGTGCCCTGTGTAAACCTTTTATAGATTGCAAATATGTGCTTAAAGAATTTATTTGTTTAACTTTCGGAGCATAGATGTTCATGATCATTAACTTCTGAGAGTTAATTTTACCTATCCATAATATATAGTGTCCCTCATCATCTATCTTTACAAATTCTTCCAAGATGTCCAAAGTTTTATTACAAAATATTGATATCTTGTATATATAGTATAGGTGCTATTTCCTTTTTAAATCTTCTAAAAGCAGATAAACTTTTCCCTGAGTCATTTATGCCCTGTATATTGTGGCTAATTATTTTAAATTCCATATTAACATGCAGATTCTTTTAGTTTTTATTGTCCCCTTTATCTCCCCTTCAGACCAAAAACCAACTCCACACAGACCATCATTACAAAAAACATAAAATACAAATACACACATATTCCTCATAGCACTTTTTGAGGAAGATCCGGATCTGTGCATCCTGACTTTTATTCGGGAAGTCAGTAAAGGATAAACAGATCCACTTAACGGAATTCAGTTAAGTAAGATGTCTTGGCAGCCTACTTTAGCTGAAGAGCCTTCCAAATTTCTAAGCCTCAGAGACCCATATATCTTATCCGACCACCTTCTCCCAAGATGGTAGATTTTCAGTCCCTAATTCTGTTACCCATATCTATCATCAGATCAATTTCTCCTGAGATGGGGAATTATCAATCCAAATTTGATTACCTTTATTCACCCCTAAATCATATAACTTTTATGTGTACTACATATTATAACCGTCTTTTCCAATTGACCTCCCATTTTAGAAGTCTATTGTCTTTTCTCACTCCATTTTGTGCCTTAATTGTGTGCTTCTAAAAATTCAACTCCACTAGAGCTCTATAATACTAAATATTAAAGTGCTACTTATATATTTTACATATTGCCGATATAGGCCGTGAATTAATAACCAATTTTTTGTATATATCTTTATACAGTACAGATGTGTATTAAAATAAACTTTATCATATTGAAAAGAAGCCCAGTGTTATTTACCCCTAAGCTTATGTGCCCAATATACTCTTGAACACTAGTCAATTTAGTGTGTACTTCTAAGAATTCCACTCCGCAAAATTCTATTAATAATAAGTATTAAAGTGCTAATCATAAATGTTACATATTGCCCATATAGGCCGTGAATTAATAACCAATTTTTTATATCTTTATACAATTCATATGTGTTTTGAAATAAGCTTTATCATAATGGAGAAAAAACAGTGTTATTTACTCCTAAGCTTATGTGCCCATTCTACGCTTGAACCCTAGTCAATTAAGTGTGTACTACAATAAGCTATTAGACTAACTAACTATGTGTAAATCTATTTATGTAACTTAAACTCTCTATTTTTTTAATTTATTCCCCTTTAAATCTCCCTCAGAAAGTATCTTTTACTTATGCGTGAAACTACTCAATTTGTTTACTCTTACTCATCAGGGACCCCTATGTAGAAGATTCCATTCGTTGTGAAGGGCTTTGCCTTCCTCTAAATCAACAATCACAAACTGATCCTTATATGAAATTAGTAACATAGTGGGAAAACCCCATCTATAAATGATATGATTATCTCTAAAAGTTTTTGTTAGTGAACTAAGTTCTCTACGTTTTGCCAGGGTTTCCCCTGATAAATCAGAGAAAATTTGTAATTGATCATATGGGTGGGGATATGTTTTCTTTTGATATGTATTCTTAGATATGAATTCTTTATATGCATAATGATGGATTCTTACTATGACATCCCTCTGAGTTTTCTTTCCTATTGATTTAGGCAAGGAAATCCAATGAACTCTATCTATGGAATCTTCCCCTTGTTTGTAACCTCCTGTTATAAAATCCCAAGATTCCCTAACATAGGCATAAAGATCTTTATTGAGAATAGATTCTGAAATCCCCCTGATACGTAAGTAATTTTGTCTTGATTGATCCTCGAAACTAACATATTTCTGTTTTAAATATTTAATTTCTACTCTTGCTTCTCTCATCTTTTTTTAAAATTCCTTGATGTTCCTTTACTATCACATATTATAATTGTCAAACTGCTAGACGTTGTCACACTTTGCGTGGTGCGTACGACTTAGGCGTGGAGATCCGAAGGCGCTCATCGCATGCGAGCCTTGCGTAGCGAGGCGAGCTGTTAACTTGCAGCACTTGCAGTTAACTTGCAGCGATGAGTCAATAAAGCACGCAGGACTTAGAAAAGAATACTCTCCCTCCCCTATGTCTCTTCAGTTCCTCTTCTCCTTACCCTGTGTCTCTTTTCCCCTCCTCCTCTTCTTCCCCTGTGTCTCTCTTCCCCCTTCTCCTCTCCTTACCCTGTGTATCTCTTCCCCTCCTCTCCCTCATTTCCACCGGCACCTAAAATGAACCCGTCAATGCTGGGGGTCCCCATTGGGACCCCGGAGGGTCCCCACATTTACTTCACATTAACCCTCGCAGTGGGGGTCCCAAATCAATACAGAACCCCATAATCCTTTAATTAAACCTGTCACTCATGGGGCACAATACAGACCCCCATAATCCCTTAATTAACCCTGTCACTCATGGGGTTCAATACAGACCCCATAATCCCTTAATTAACCCTGTCACTCAATGAGTACAAAACACTACATAGCAAAAATAAACATTCTAAATATTCTAAATATTCTACTCACCTTTCCAACATGTCCCAATCCTTCTTATTTTCTTCTCCGGCGCGGCCCCTTTTAAAAATAAGCATTGCATTACTACACATGAATACACACACAAAATAAAATATAATGAACATAATATACATTCAACTTATCATGGCGCGATGTCCCAGTGCTCCTCCTCTTCTGCCCCGGCTGGGCCCTGGAACAATCCGCGCGCTAGAATCCGGAGTACCCCGATGCTAATGAGGCCCCTAGAGCCTTTTCCGCAAGAAAATTGGCAATGTCACCTTCTGATTGGCTGAAAAGACTGTCAATCAAATGTCAGCAAATCAGAAGGTGCCAAAGTGTGAGACAATCAGAATGGGATACACCCCTATATCCCATTCTGATTGGCTAATGGATTTATCAATATTTTTAAACCAATTAGAAGGCTCTATTTCCTTCAGCCAACCCCACTGGGAGATTGGCTGGAGGCATCTGCACCTTCTGATTGGCTGCAATCTGATTGACAGTGACAACAGACAATCAGAAGGCTCTATTGCCTTTAGCCAATGACAATGGGATACACCCCCACAGGGCGATTAGCTGATGGCATCTACACCTTCTGATTGGCTGCAGTCTGATTGACAGTGACAACAGCCAATCAGAAGAAGCAGATGCCTTCAGCCAATCACTGCTCATTGGTGTCGGAGAGCCCTGCGAGTACGGAGCTCCGTTAGTTTTTTTTTTTGTTAGAGCGCGGATTCTTCTAGGGGCCCACCCGGGGCAAAGGAGGAGGAGCAGAGGCACATCGTGCCGAGGTTAGTTGAATGTATATTATGTTTAATATATTTTATATTTTGTGTGTATTCATGTGTAGTAATGTGATGTTTATTTTTAACAGTGCCCATGCCGGAGAAGAAAATAAGAAGGATGGGGACATGCTGGAAAAGTGAGTTCAATATTTAGAATGTTTATTTTTGCTATGTAGTGTTATGTACTTATTTGTTTTGGTTTTTTTTCCTAAGGGGGCTATCTGAAGGGACATCTGCAAAGGTAAGTGGTCTTAATTATTCTATTTTAGGTTACATTTAGGGTTTGTGTATTTAGATAGGGTTTAATATATGTTACATAGGGGGTATGTATGTTAGATAGGGGGGTATGTATTTTAGATAGAGGGTATTATATTTAGATAGAGGTTATTGTATTTTGTTTGTATTGTATTGTATTACAATGTGATGTATATATGTTGTATGTATTTTCTTTTCAGGTGTGTAGTATCTTTTATTTTCTGTAGTGGGGGGTGTTGTAATGTAGCTTTTTTTATTTTTGTAATGTACCTTATTTAATTTTTGGTAATGTAGCTTTTTTTATTTTTTGTAATGTAGCTTTTTCTTTTCTGTGACTTAAGTTTTATTATTTTCTATGACCAAGGTTTTTTTCTTTTTTGTGAGTTAGGTTTTATTATTTTCTGTAATTAGGGGGTGGGGGGGGGGGTAATAGGGGGTAGGTAGGTTGTGTAGCTGTTAGGTTAGGGTAGAGGGGGGTCATTTAGATTTAATGGTTTATTGGGGGGGATAGTGCAGTGTAGTGTTTGGACTTAGTGTCATGAGGGTCATGGAGGACCCTCATGGCACTTCTGGGGTTAATGTTAGGGTTCTAACTGTCCCATGAGGGTCTTTATATACCCTTATGAGACTGATGGGCTTAAATAGAGGCATATGAGGGTCTGTATAGACCCCCATAAGAGACCAGGTTAAATAGACTTACATAAGGTTAAATAGGCCCAGTTAGGGTTAAGTAGGCCTAGTTAGGGTTTCATAGGTACTATTAGGGTTAAATGTGTACTGTTAGGATTAAATAGGCCCAGGGTTGGGTTAATGGGGTATAGTTAGTGTTAATAGTGTAGTGCTTACACTTTGTGTCATGAGGGTCCTGGATGACCCTCATGGCACTTATAGTGTTACTACATAGCTTAATTTGTGTCCTATAGGGGTCTATGTAGTTGAGGCACACAGTACGCTCCCCTTGTGTGACAAGCAGCATTTCAACACTTTTTTATTGCCCCGTGATTTTTGACGGGCAAGTCGCTAGTTACCTTATAATTGGTTTCTAAATCATGTAGTCTATTCGCTTGATTACTAATAGCTTTATTGTTTTTTGCTATTTCAAGAGACAATTCCTCTTTAATTGCTTTCTGAAACTCTCTAAACAAGGATTTCCTCATTGTTAGAGTCAATTTATCCTCTGATGTTTCTGAGGCGGAACTGTCATCAATTTTTGATTGATCAATCGATGTATCTGACTGTATTGGGGATAAAGATCCAGTATGGATTTTCTCCTTACTTTGCAAATTATCTATAGAATCAGAGAGTTTACTGGGGGATTTAACCACATTCTTTTTATCTCTATTTTTGCATCTCGTAGTTTGGGAATCCCTCTTCATTTTAAATTCAATTAAATGGACTCCTCTAATATTCTATATAAATATATTACTATCTACCACCTTGTACATCCAACAAATATGGCCACTAAAAGAGAATTTTAAGCATAGTAATCTAAAACAATCCACAATCTTTCACCATGTGTTTTTATTCAGTAGGTGCAGTATGTCTGTGATAATCTCTCTTACGAGTCAATGACTTTCAACTCCAGATATGAGGCGGCCATTTCTACAATTCGACCAACATGGTGCTTGGGGCTTATACTCTCTATTATTTATTCACAGATTTTTATCTTATAGCTTCCATACCAGCTTCAGTTTAATGCATAACACCTCAGATTTAATATATGAGTTCCTTTTCCATGCGCAATTATGCCACCTGCTGTTTATTTGTGACATTAATAGCAAAACTGCTGGGCTTTCATACAGGGGACAACTTGTAATAGATGTTTAAACATCTAAGAAGGGGGACAAGGCTATATCTGTGTCATCTGTTGATTTTTATTTTATAAGCAAATCTTCAGCCAATATTCCCCCCTTCTTACCTTTGTCCACTGGGTCCACGGGGTAGAAGGAAATGGGTTATGCTGCTACTTCAGTCCTTGGACTCACTCTGGGTCTCTTTCTCTCATGTGCATCCCACCTTATGTGCAGCTCCTTCTACTCACTTATTTTTTATTATTTATTTTTTGTGCAGCATATTTGCTCCCTTTGCTCAGCTCACTCCGCTCCTTCAGCTCACTCACTGGGTAATGCCGGAAGTGATGTCACGCCCAGGAAGTGGTTCGGTGTGTCCTAATCGGGCTAATGGTGGCCGAACCCTGGAGAGCCTGTGCAGCATAGAAGGTTCCTACCTCCGTTAATGCTCTATGGGCACTATATCTCCTAGACTATACCATCCAGGCAACTCATTCATGTGCAGGTGAGTAGAGGTACACGTGGATGAAGACGGGTAGGGAGTGAATGGACCCGATAAGTGAGCGTGGTGTGCAGGAGGAAGAGCAGCCACAAGAAGACTGCACGGAGCCTGTACAGAGGACGCCGCATGGAGAGCATTACACTAAAGCCCTGAATCATAGATTCGCCGTGGGGAGCATTGGAGCACTATTATAAGAGTACTCTGAAGGGCCACTTTGTCACTATATATATATATATATATATATATATATATATATATATATATAGTAACCGTGAAACAGTACTGTATGTGGTTAAGTGACCTGGTTTGTGAAAAATCCATCCGTTGCTATGTCTAAAACTGTGAAATACAGTAAGCATATGCTTTAAAGGAGCCATGTTTAAAATGGTTTGGATTGACAGAGTGATGGTGCATTATGTGGCCTCATTTGCATATCCCGCCCAGTTTTCCCAGATTGCAGTGCATATAGTGTGTTTCTGAGAAATTTGAGCAGGAAATAAGTTTTTAGCAACTTATTTTTAGACATTCAAGTGGAATCACTAATGTACTATTCCTTATTTGTACTACTGTACTTTGTATGGTGGAGGGCTTCTATCACTCTTAGCCAACCATATGTGAAATAATTGCTGTATATATATATATATATATATATATATATATATGTATATATATGTATGTATATATATGTATGTATATATATGTATGTATATATATGTATGTATATATATGTATGTATATATATGTATGTATATATATGTATGTATATATATGTATGTATATATATGTATGTATATATATGTATATATATGTATATATATATATGTATATATATATTTATATATATATGTATATATATATTTATATATATATGTATATATATATATATATATATATTGTTACGGATATTTCTCCCTGTGAATGGCACAAGTGATCTAAAAGAGGCTGCTCTCTGAGTAGGTAACCAGACCTATTGTCCATTCTCAGATTTAGCACCTCTAATGTTGTTGTTGTTTATGCAAATTGCCCTTAGGGGATTTGCTCACCATAAGGTTGATAGGGGGAACCAGACGTGGACTTAGTTACATAGTTACATAGTAATTAAGGTTGAAAAAAGACTTTCCGTGCATCAAGTTCAGCCTGTTAAGATCTCCTCTAATCTGCAATATGCGGATTACTTATTAATTAATTTGTTGTTAAATAATTATTAATAGTATTGTATTGGAGGATGAATAAAGAGTTAGTCCATCAAGGTAAACCTTTTTAGATCTCTATTGATCTTTTTAATATGTGGACTATTTATTATTCATTGTTAATTGATCCTGAGGAAGGCAAACAGAAAAAAAAAAAACGATTGAAACTCTGCCAATTGTCTCATAAGGGGAAAAAAAGCAAAATTCCTTCCTGACCCCAGAAACTGGCGATCAAATTTCTCCCTGGATCAATATTCCTTCTCTAGTTATCTATGATAGCATTGAATGCCCTCTTTATTCAAAAATATATCTAACCCCCTTTTTGAAGTTGTCTATCGAATTCGCTGTTACCACCTCCTTTGGTAGAGAATTCTACAGTCTAACCACCCTAACTGTGAAGAACCCTTTTCTTTGTTTAAGGTGAAATCTTTTTTCCTCAAACCTCAAAGGATGTCCTCTTGTCAGTTGAAAATCTCTTGCTACAAAAAGTTCACTTGACAAAGCCTTATATTGACCCTGGATGTATTTAAATAAGATAATCATATCCCCTCGTAGACACCTTTTTTCTAGCGAAAATAAGTTTAGTTTGGTTAGTCTTGCTTCATAACTTAGGCCCTCCATTCCCCTTATTAGTTTTGTAGCCCTTCTCTGTACTTTTTTCCAGCTCTAAAACGTCCTTTTTATGAAGTGGTGCCTAAAATTGTACTCCATATTCCAAATGAGGGCGTACTATGGATGTGTATAGTGGTAGAATTATATTTTCTCCCCTTGCTTCTATACCCTTCTTAATACATGCTAATATTGTACTTGCCTTTGCAGCTGCTGCCTGGCATTGAGCACTGCTACCTAGGTGGTTGTCCACTAGTACTCCCAAATCCCTTTCAATATCTGATACCCCTAGATTTGCTCCATTAAGATTATAAATTGCATGGCTATTTTTCCTTCCCAAATGCATAACTTTGCATTTATTTGTATTAAATCTCATCTGCCATTTAGCTGCCCATTTCTCTAATTTATGCAAATCCTTTTGTAGGGAAAGTACATCATTATCTGATTTAATTCCTTGCACAACTTAGTGTCATCAGCAAAAATGGAGACACTACTTTTGAGTCCTACTTCTATGTCATTAATAAATATGTTAAAAAGGAGAGGACCTAATACTGAACCTTGAGGAACCCCACTTATCACATTAGACCAATCGGAGTATGTTTCATTTACAACAACCCTTTGCTTCCTGTCTTTTAGCCAGCTCTCGATCCATGAGCAGATATTTACTGCAATTCCTGTATCCCTTAGTTTGCTCACTAGTCTTCCATGTGGCACTGTATCAAATGCCTTTGAAAAATCTAAAAAGACTACATCCACTGAGTTGCCCTGATCCAAGTTCCTACTAACCTCCTCATAGAAACTAATTAGATTGGTCTGACACAACCTATTCTTTATAAATCCATGTTGACTGCTACCTATGATCTTGTTCAAATAGACATATTCTTGTATTCTGTCCCTTATTAACCCTTCTAAAATCTTCCCAACTACAGATGTGAGGCTCACAGGTCTATAATTCCCCGGATTTGCTCTTGATCCCTTCTTAAATATAGGTATCACCTCTGCTTTTCTCCAGTCATCCGGTAGAGACCCTGTAGTGAGTGAGTCTTGAAAGATTAGATATAATGGTTTGGCTATTACAGAATCCAGCTCCCTCAGTACCCTTGGATGTATTCCATCAGGACCTGGGGCTTTATTAACATTTATTTTCTCCAATCTCTTTTGGATTTCTTCCTGCGTTAACCAATTATTTAGTGATGGTAGTGTAGCCCCATTATGTTGCGGTGTCCCAACCACTGGTACCTCCCTTGTGTATACCGACAAAAATAACCTATTTAGCTCATCTGCCTTTTCCTGGTCACTAATTATCAGATGGCCTGTGTTACATTGTAATGTTCCTATAGCTTCCTTCCTCGCCTTCTTCCCATTAATATATTTAAGTCTTACTTTCCATTGCAACTGACTTCTCATTTTCTATTTTAGCCAGTCTAATAGCCCTTTTGCAAGCCTCCTCCTTGTATAATTTAAATGCATGTCTCTTTTTCCTCATCATGATCTTTAAGTCATTGTTAAGCAACATGGGATATGATTTACTCCTATTCATTTTATTTCCACATGGTACATGCCGATTAGTATGTTTATTTAGTAAGGATTTGAATGTTGTCCATTTATTTTCAGTATTTTTCCCTGTAAGTTCTTTGTCCCAGTCTATATGTAGTATTGTTGCCCGTAGCCCATTAAAGTTAGCCCTTTTAAAATTTAGAGTTTTTGTTGGCCCCTTACAACTCTGTTTTTTGTATTCAATCTCAAATGATACTGTGTTGTAATCACTGTTCCCCAAGAGTTCCCCTATTTTAAAATTTGATATTATATCGATATTACTTGTGATGACTAAATCCAAGATGACCCCATTTCTAGTAGGTTCTTGTATTACCTGGGCCAGATAATGATCCCCGAGTGTACTCAAGAACCTGCTCCCCTTAGCTGAGCTGCTGGTCTCATTTATCCAGTTTATTTCAGGGTAATTAAAGTCTCCCATTATTAGAACTTGCCCATGCTTAGCTGCATTTCCAAACTGTAACAATAATTGTATTTCCTCACTTTCAGCTATATATGGGGGTTTATAGCATACTCCCACCAATATGCGTTTAGAATTAGCTCCTCAACTATTTAGCTCAACCCACAAAGATTCAATGATGCCGTTAGTGCCAGCATACATATCTTCTCTGACTATAGGCTTAAATTCAGGCTTAACATACAAACAGATCCCTCCTCCTCTTTTACCATTTCCCCTATCTTTCCTAAATAGGTTATAACCATCCAGATTAACAGTCCAAGATTCATCCCACCATGTTTCAGTAATGCCTATTAAGCTCCATTTTTCTTGTACCGCTAATATTTCTAGCTCGTCCATTTTCCCAGGCAAACTTCTTGCGTTAGCAAGCTGTAACGGAGTTGGAACACGCAGTCCAATATCTCCATTGGTATATGGTAAAATATCCAAGAAGCACTACAGTCTCACCATCCCCAACCTCCCATATTGGATGACACTCAATTTGGGAGTCAAAAGAATACTGTCTTTATTTTGTTGTGCAGAGATATATATACACATCTCTTCCCACAGGCAATACACATCCCTCATAATTGGCCACACAATACACATAGAGGGACAATAGGTGGGTCACACCTTCCTGAGGCAACCTGGTAACTTTGATACAATCAGACATTGATTAGATCCTTTGTTCTTATGTCTCACAATGAAAACACTATACAATAGACTTCCTTATCTTATGAGTAGTCTCTGTAATAGGATTATCTATTATGCCAAGGTCTGCAATAGTCTGGGCTAATATTCTGCAGAGCATAAACCAACATACATACAGTATAACAGTAGGATCATATTTTAACCATAACCATGAAACAGGGTAAAACAGTGATGGGTTCCGTTACACACCTCCCCCGTGACCATAAGCCGGCAAACACGGTCTGATCCCAACGGATCGGCCTGGGGATGTCCGGACAAAAGTATTTGTTGGTCAATTCTCTAGTTTGACAACCCATCAGCATTACTGCAATTCACATTTACTCACATTTCACATATCCCCAGATAGCTGGGATCTGAGCGCACAAAACTACCGAATAGCGCTACGATCCTATTCACACAGTTCAATTGCCATGTTGCTAAAGTCTTTCCCATAGTCTTTCATTATATGAATGGGCTCCATGACATAGCTATCTGGGTTATCACCGCTCCCACAGGGCAAGTACCGAATGACCCCCTTGTATTTAAAGGGCCAGAATGAGTGACATACACTCTGGTATGGCCGATTACTGTTTTTAAAGGGCAATATGTCCCAGGGCCATAGTCGCAGGGCAGGAGGCTGGCAATAAGTCCTCTCCAGGGGGGATGTCTAACAGGCACCTGGATATTTCGCTGTGGTGATGGGGCAACACGCTGAGGGGACTTGAGGGGCAGAGGCCAGCGGCACTCTGCCCTGATGCCAGCTCTTCTGCTGGTATAACCTGCAGGACATCCTGCTCTGTACAAGGGACAAAGGGGGGGCAGAGGCCGACTGCACTCTGCCCCGCTGTCAGCTCTTCTGCTGGGGTACTTGGGACATATTCTGGCTCAGTAGCCAGGGAAAGGTGGGGGTCAGTGGGGGATAACATTTCCTCTGTTAACCATGGGGCCACATTAGGAGTTAGCTGGGGAGGGGAATTTGTACTTACCCCCTCCTCCGGTTGTCCCAGTGAGGGTAGTTGGGGATCTGGACAGGCTGTCTAGCATCCCGTTAGGTCAGGCACAGAGACCACGGTCCCATCTGCGCCGTCTGGGCGATTGGTGTCTCCCCTTGTTAGGGTAAGTTGGCGCTTGCGGGGAGAGGGCGACACCTTTAGCTCCCTGGGGTTCACACTGCCGCTGGGGGGGAAGGACGACACCTTCGGCCCCCTGGGGTACACACTGCCACTGGGGAGGGAGGACGGCACCTTCTGCTCCCTGGGGTACACACTGCCGCTGGGGGGGAAAGGACAACACCTTCTGCTCCCTGGGATACACACTGCCGCTATGGGGGAAGGACAACACCTTCGGCCCCCTGGGGTACACACTGCCACTGGGGAGGAAGGACAACACCTTCTGCTCCCTGGGGTACACACTGCCGCTGGGGGGGAAGGATGACACCTTCTGCTCCCTGGGGTACACACTGCTGATGGGGAGGAAGGACGGCACCTTCTGCTCCCTGGGGTACACACTGCCGCTGGGGGGGAAGGACGACACCTTCGGTCCCCTGGGGTACACACTGCCGCTGGGGAGGAAGGACAACACCTTCGGCCCCCTGGGGTACACACTGCCGCTGGGGAGGAAGGACGGCACCTTCTGCTCCCTGGGGTACACACTGCCGCTGGGGAGGAAGGACGGCACCTTCTGCTCCCTGGGGTACACACTGGCGCTGGGGCGGAAGGACGGCACCTTCTGCTCCCTGGGATACACACTGTCGCTGGGGAGGGGAATTAGTTGGAGTATTCCACGTGGAGCGGTTTCTGTTTCTGGGACAGTCTCTCTGCATGTGGCCCTGCTGGTTACACGTGTGGCACCTGATGTACCGTGAAGGGGTTTGGTAGTTCCGACCACCTGGACGCAGTGCTGGGGGGGTTAATGGTGGGAGGTGGGTTAGCAGCTCCCAAGATGGCCCGCTCCCGTGCCCGCTGCTTTTCCATTATGTATTTGTGGACATCTGTCATTAACCATTCCAAGGTTATTATGGGAATCGTACCTGGGAAAAAGGCCAGTCTGCTTTGGAGTTCTCTTCCAAGCTCAGTCTGTGTGCTGTCCGTAAGAGGTGCTGTAGCCGCTGCCCGGTCTCCCTCCATGAGTTCCTTTCTGTCTGCATCCCTGTAGTCCGCGGCCGCCTCCTCCTCCTCATCATGGAACGCTGTCCGAAAACTAGCCGGTTCCATCCTGCTGTAGCCAGGGGCGATGTACGGATACTAGCGTTGCCCTCAATTTGTAACTCCACGGAATGGTGTCTCCTGTAGCTGTCCTTCTGACCGTGGGAACAATTCCGCCACTTGCCACCAAATGTAACAGAGTTGGAACACGCAGTCCAATATCTCCGCTGGTATACGGTAAAATATCCAAGAAGCACTACAGTCTCACCATCCCCAACCTCCCATATTGGACGACACTCAATTTGGGAGTCAAAAGAATACTGTCTTTATTTTGTTATGCAGAGATATATATACACATCTCTTCCCACAGGCAATACACATCCCCTATAGTTGGCCACACAATACACATAAAGGGACAATAGGTAGGTCACACCTCCCTGAGGCTACCTGGCAACTTTGATACAATCAGACATTGATTAGATCATCCTTCCCTTTGTTCTTATGTCTCACAATGAAAACACGTTATACAATAGACTTCCTTATCTTATGAGGAGTCTCTGTAAAACATCACACACAGCATGGGGGAACAGCCAGGACATCCGGAAGTGAGGTGGAATGCAAATTTAAGTAAATTTCCACAAGTTTAGACACTCGAAAATCACCTAAGCGAGAAAAAACATGACCTCCCAAAAAAATGAAAACGAGGCTTCACGACCCCAGACCCCACAAAACACTGCCAACCGTACAAGGTACAAATTACCCTATTACAGAGTAAAAAAAAAATACGAGAAACGAAAAATATTAATATAACTGCCGAACCGCAAAAACCAAAAAACACAAAAAAACTAAAAAATTTAAAATACAACAAAAACATCACACACAGCAAGGGGGAACCGCCAGGATGTCTGGGACTAAGGTGGAAGTCGATTTGGACGAGTTTCACCACTCGAAAATCGCCTAAGCGTAAAAAAAAAATGGCCCTGGACCGCGCCAAACCACTGCCAACTGCGTAGCACTTTCACACAGAAACATACAAGCTACAAAAATTCCCTATTACAAATGACGGAAAATGCTTGCGAGCCACGTAACACATTAATAACATTACGAGCTTTACACAACTAAACCAACGGTTTGCCCTCGCGCACGCAGCCTATTTCTGATGCACAGCTGGGACATTCATTACACTTTATCATCAGGGCACCAACACTCAAACTGTACATTGTATGCTGCCGGAAAATGCAAACAGATTGTTATCTATTGATTGCTGGATATATTAATTACAAATAGGTAAAGTATGTTAATTTATCCAGTAACTAATTCATTCATTATTAGTTAACTAAATATAGATAAATATATATCCCTATAGTACACAAGAGCAGAGGCTCGCAATGAGCTCCAAAGGTGCTCAGCGCCAGGCTCGCAATGAGCGCCGAAGGTCCTCAGAGTACAAAAAGCTTTACATTGTGTTGCTTTTACTGCAAGAACTGTGCAGACCCAGGCACAGACCATCCAAGTGCTGCAGGACCAGGTAGCTGAACTGCAAAATAAATTTCAGTCAATGCACAGTGAGTACACCAGCTACAGGGCACGTGATGCCCGCTTGCCCATGCCAGAAAAGTTTGGAGGAGATCGCAAAAAATTTAGGGGTTTCCTAAATCAATGCCGTTTGCACTTCATGATGTTACCTCACCAATTTCCATCTGAAAGAGAGAAGGTGGGATTTATTTTTTCACTATTCAAAGATGAAGCCCTGGCTTGGGGTTCCCCTCTTCTGGAACAGGACAGTCCAGTCTTGGGTAATCTAAATGACTTTCTTGAGGCCATGTGCCTAGTTTTTGATGACCCCAATCAATGTGCTACAGCAGAAGCCACTCTACTTCATTTGCATCAAGGGAGGCGCTCCGTGGCTGAATATGCTGCTGAATTCAGACAGTGGGTTGCTGATACTACCTGGAACCAATCAGCTCAGAGGTTCCACTTCAGAAAAGGTCTCTCAGAAGCTATAAAAGATGAGATAGCTCGTGTTGATCTTCCTGCTGACTTTGAGGCATTCGTGCGTTTGGCTATCCGTATCGATCGGAGACTTTCTGAAAGAAGACTGGAAAGACAGTGCTCTTTTAGACCAAGTACTACTCCTATTTCCTATTCAAGAATTTCTACTCCAACCCCACAAACACCTTCAGACTCTGAGCCTGAGGCTATGCAGGTAAATCTAATAAGAGGGCCATTATCCAATGAAGAAAAACAGTGGCGACACACTCACAATTTATGCCTGTATTGTGGTAGTGCAGGGCACTATGCCATCAATTGCCCTAGCAAATCCAAAAGAACAATAGCTATGGCTGCTGAGGGTGCACAGATTCGACACCAATCCCATATTGCAGATCAACTGGATTCTGTCACAGAACCCTTGTTTTCTCTGGCTCATGGTGAAGAGGGTATGTTGACTCAACATCCTCATTTTGTGGTGCCTATCACGTTGCAATGTGGTGATCATAGAATTTCAACTACAGCTATGATAGATTCTGGGGCAGGCGGAAACTTTATGGACATTAAATTTGCAGCAGGAAATGGAATTCAGTCTATCCCTAATTCTTCACCTGTGTTAATGGAGACAGTGGACGGTTCTCCACTTACGTCGGGCCCGGTTACACATGAGACTGTGCCCTTAAAGTTGACTCTGGAAGTGAATCACCATGAGACTATATCTTTCCACCTAATTTCCTCAACACAGTTTCCAGTGATTTTGGGGGTACCTTGGCTTGCTCCGCATAACCCACAGATTGATTGGAAGATCAGAACTTTGTCCTTTCCTTCAGAACACTGCTTAATGAATTGTCAACCCACTAAGGTAACACCTGTTGCCACAACAATTAATGAAATGGTTGCTACAAACTTGACTAAGCTTCCTCTACAATATCGGGATTTTGCAGATGTCTGTGATAAGAAGAATGCTGATCAGCTTCCACCCCACAGGCCTTATGATTGCCCAATAGAGCTGTTGCCTGGGGCTGCTATCCCATTTGGCCGTATATATTCCCTTTCTGAGCCTGAATTGAAAGCTCTTCGTGAATACATACAAGAAAATCTTCCCAAAGGTTTTATTCGACCATCTACTTCTCCAGCAGGAGCTCCTATACAGGGAGTGCAGAATTATTAGGCAAGTTGTATTTTTGAGGATTAATTTTATTATTGAACAACAACCATGTTCTCAAAAAAAATATTTTTGGAAGTAGTTTTTAGTTTTTTTTTAGTTTTAGCTATTTTAGGGGGATATCTGTGTGTGCAGGTAACTATTACTGTGCATAATTATTAGGCAACTTAACAAAAAACAAATATATAGCCATTTCAATTATTTATTTTTACCAGTGAAACCAATATAACATCTCAACATTCACAAATATACATTTCTGACATTCAAAAACAAAACAAAAACAAATCAGTGACCAATATAGCCACCTTTCTTTGCAAGGACACTCAAAAGCCTGCCATCCATGGATTCTGTCAGTGTTTTGATCTATTCACCATCAACATTGTGTGCAGCAGCAACCACAGCCTCCCAGACACTGTTCAGAGAGGTGTACGGTTTTCCCTCCTTGTAAATCTCACATTTGATGATGGACCACAGGTTCTCAATGGGGTTCAGATCAGGTGAACAAGGAGGCCATGTCATTAGATTTTCTTCTTTTATACCCTTTCTTGCCAGCCACGCTGTGGAGTACTTGGACGCGTGTGATGGAGCATTGTCCTGCATGAAAATCATGTTTTTCTTGAAGGATGCAGACTTCTTCCTGTACCACTGCTTGAAGAAGGTGTCTTCCAGGAACTGGCAGTAGGACTGGGAGTTGAGCTTGACTCCATCCTTAACCCGAAAAGGCCCCACAAGCTCATCTTTGATGATACCAGCCCAAACCAATACTCTACCCCCATCTTGCTGGCGTCTGAGTCGGACTGGAGCTCTCTGCCCTTTACCAATGCAGCCACGGGCCCATCCATCTGGCCCATCAAGACTCACTCTCATTTCATCAGTCCATAAAACCTTAGAAAAATCAGTCTTGAGATATTTCTTGGCCCAGTCTTGACGTTTCAGCTTGTGTGTCTTGTTCAGTGGTGGTCGTCTTTCAGCCTTTCTTACCTTGGCCATGTCTCTGAGTATTGCACACCTTGTGCTTTTGGGCACTCCAGTGATGTTGCAGCTCTGAAATATGGCCAAACTTGTGGTAAGTGGCATTGTGGCAGCTGCACGCTTGACTTTTCTCAGTTCATGGGCAGTTATTTTGCGCCTTGGTTTTTCCACACGCTTCTTGCGACCCTGTTGACTATTTTGAATGAAAAGCTTGATTGTTCGATGATCACGCTTCAGAAGCTTTGCAATTTTAAGAGTGCTGCATCCCTCTGCAAGATATCTCACTATTTTTGACTTTTCTGAGCCTGTCAAGTCCTTCTTTTCACCCTTTTTGCCAAAGGAAAGGAAGTTGCCTAATAATTATGCACACCTGCTATAGGGTGTTGATGTCATTAGACCACACCCCTTCTCATTACAGAGATGCACATCACCTAATATGCTTAATTGGTAGTAGGCTTTCGAGCCTATACAGCTTGGAGTAAGACAACATGCATAAAGAGGATTATGTGGTCAAAATACTCATTTGCCTAATAATTCTGCACTCCCTGTATTCTTTGTAGAGAAGAAAGATGGCAGCCTACGGCCATGCGTTGATTACAGGGACATTAATAACATCACTGTTAAAAACCGCTACCCCTTGCCTCTCATTCCTGAACTTTTGGAGAGACTTCGCTCAGCTAAAATATTTACAAAGCTTGATCTTCGGGGGGCATATAATCTGGTTCGCATAAGACCAAATTATGAATGGAAAACAGCTTTCAGAACCAGGTACGGGCATTACGAATATCTAGTAATGCCATTTGGGCTTTGTAATGCCCCTGAAACTTTCCAGCATCTTATCAATGATGTACTACGAGATCTCCTGGATCAGTTTGTTGTGGCATATTTGGATGATATCCTAATATTCTCTGATAGTCTTGAAAACCACAGAAAACAGGTCTGTATAGTTCTGGAGCGCCTTCGTACCCACCACCTATACATTAAACTAGAAAAATGTGAGTTTGAACAAACAGAAATTCAATTCCTGGGGTATGTCATAACTCCTAAAGATTTAACTATGGACGCAAGTAAAATTAAAGCTGTGCTGGACTGGCCCATGCCCAAGAATGAAAAAGATGTCCAGAGATTTGTGGGGTTTGCCAATTTTTACAGGCGTTTCTTTAAGAATTTCTCTGCCGTTATTACACCGATCACTGAACTCACACGTAAGGGGACTCCTTTTCAGTGGTCCGATAAGGCTGATACCGCATTTTCCCGATTAAAAACTCTGTTTACATCTGCCAACGTCCTGGTACATCCTCAGCCAGAATTACCATTTATTGTGGAAGTTGATGCTTCTGATTCAGCTGTTGGTGCTATACTGTCTCAAAGGGCTGGACCTAAGATGCTGTTACATCCGTGTGCCTTCTATTCCCGCCAGATGGTGCCAGCAGAAAGAAATTAAGACATAGGGAATAAAGAACTTTTGGCTATAAAAGCTGCCTTCACCGAATGGAGACATCTCTTGGAGGGAGCTACCCATCCAATTACTGTCCTCACAGATCACAAAAATCTGGAATGTATTCGATCAGCTAAGAGACTGTCAGCCAGACAAGCACGCTGGTCCCTATTCTTCTCAAGGTTTAATTTTTTGGTTACATACCGTCCTGACTCCAAGAATGGTAAGGCGGATGCCTTGTCTAGAATAGCTGACCCCCTCCATGCTACCGTAACCAAGACCACCATCTTGCCGGAGGATATATTTATAGGAGTTGCTTTTCCTTCTGATCTGATGTCTCGCATTAAAAAGGGCTACGCTGAAGACCCAGTCCTTCGTGATCCTCCTCGTGATCTCCATATGACGATGCTTAATGGGTTTTGGATTTTTCAACGACGTCTGTTTGCTCCGGAGTCAGTGCGACTAGACCTTTTACGTCTCTACCATGACTCAAAACCAGCAGGTCATCCAGGAATCCGAAAGACACAAGAGCTACTTGCCCGATCCTTTTGGTGGCCGAAGTATCATGAGGATGTTAAGAAGTATGTGTCCTCTTGTGATGTGTGTGCCAGATGTAAGACTCCTCGCTCATCCCCTGTTGGCTTGCTTCAGCCTCTTCCGATTCCTCATCGTCCCTGGGGATCTATATCCATGGACTTTATTGTGGAACTACCTCCCTCTAAGGAACACACTACCATTCTTGTTGTTGTGGACAGGTTAACTAAGATGGGTCATTTCATACCAGCTCGTGGTCTCCCTTCAGCTAAACAGACGGCTGACCTGGTTATTCGGGAAATTTTTCGCTTGCATGGAGTGCCTGATGAAGTAGTTTCTGACAGGGGAGTGCAGTTTACGTCTCGTTTTTGGAAATATTTTTGTTCTAATCTAGGTATTAATGTAAATCTTTCGTCAGCTTTTCATCCGCAAAGTAATGGACAGACTGAGCGAACCAACCAGACTTTGGAGCAATATTTGCGGTGCTATATTAGTTACCTGCAGGATGACTGGCTGGATTTTCTATCCACGGCGGAGTTTGCCTATAACAATGCCCAACACTGCTCCACTTCTTTGAGCCCATTTTTTGCCAACTATGGTTACCATCCGACCTTTCTAGTCAGTCTCCCAATTACTACTTCCATTCCTGCTGTCACTGACCGGCTAACCGCCTTACGTGATTCCCAAGCACTGTTGAAAGATACTCTTTTGGAGGCTCAGGAATGTTACAAAAGAGCTGCTGATAGGCATAGAAAGGAGGCCCCAGTCTATCGCGTTGGTGACAAGGTGTGGCTGTCAACAAAGAATCTTAAGCTTCGGATTCCTTCTCATAAATTGGGTCAAAGGTTCATGGGACCTTTTGAGATCATTGCTCAGATCAATGCTGTCACCTTCCGTTTGCAACTCCCGAATTTCATGAAAATACATCCAGTGTTTCACGTTGCACTGCTTAAACCTGTTCATGAAAATACTTTCCCTGGCCGAGCCCTGCCTGCCCCACCTCCAGTCCTCGTGGATGGTGAGGATGAGTACGAAGTGGACAAAATTCTTGACTCCCGGATCTTCCGTAACAAACTTCAGTATCTGGTTTGCTGGAAAGGCTATGGTGAGGAGGAGAGTTCGTGGGAACCAGTGGACAATATTCACGCTCCTGATCTACTTCGGTCTTTTCAGGTGCAGTACCCTGCTAAACCAGGTGATAGGGCATCCAGAGGCTGCACCTATAGAGGCGGGGGTAATGTGAGGAATTGACTCTGCTGGGTTTTGAACCCTGGTCCCCAGGCTGCTATACCTCTTCCCTACCACTGCGCCAGCCTGCCTTTTGTGAATTCCATTGAGACCTTATAAGCTTGACTCTGCTAGCAATTTTATCAGTACCCAAATCTCTTCAGCTGTGTCTGGTCAGGTGTCTGGTTCTTGGCCTATATAAGGCACTTCCTGTCTCTGTATCCTTGCCAGATTATTGTTGGTTCCTGATCCCTTCAATAAAAGCTTGTTCCTGTGTAACCTACAAGTTGCTGAACCAGATTATTGCTGACCTTGGCTACTGGTCTCCACAACTTTGTGATTCCTATATCATTACACTCCTTTTACACTTAGTTTATATTTACACCCTGGCATAAAGGATCACTATAGTCATATATTTAAAATACATTATTTTAAAGAACGACACCTGAAACCAGTGCAAACATTTTTCAACTTTCTCTAATCTAACACATTACATTGAGTCATTCTATACACATACACATTTATTAAAAAAAGAAATTTGCTTCCACAAGTGAAGAAGTGATACATAGGCACCTGGTACCTACCAATATAAACACTGCATTCTGGTACTTTTTTAACTCTATACTAACCTTCAAGCCAACAGCAGCACAATGCAAAAATCCACACAGCAATGTCTGAGCTCCTCCTTGCATCCTTGTGCAGGAGAAAAACAAGACTGCACATCCCTTGATGCTTTGCTGCACAAACTGACTTCACAGATTGAAACAATGTTATAGCTGCCTGTGATTGGCCAAAAGGAATTATGAATTGTATGCAGGGATTTTCAGATGTGTTAACTTTCAAAATCAACTACTTGCAAAACACAAGAGATTTAGCAAACATAAGGGTAAGTGTAATAGTGTTTATTTTGGTATTTTTCCACGCAAAATATGTTTTCATACACTACTGATTCTCCTCTATCAGATGCACTCATAATCCATAAAACTTAAATATGACGTTAAAAGACCATAAAGAAAAGAAAATTGACAATAGACATCTTTTAAGCCTTAAACCATTCTATCATAAAACAAAAAAAGATGTATATAAAGGTGCACTATATAACAAACAAAATAGTGAATGGATGGGAGTGGTACTTATCCACCAATCATGGAAATGAGAAGGTCCACTTCGTAAGAGTCCTCTTTTGGAAAAGTCCTTTCTGGTTCTTAAAAGTATATAATTTGTTTGGGAATTCACACCTATTCTCTATTGTCCTGAACTCAAAGGGATCAGATATACCAGAAAAAAAAAAGGAGAGCACATAGAGCCGAACATGGTGAAGTATATTAAACAAGTATTTTTAATTTACACTATATAAAATTATATTCACAAGATTACTTTCAGATATATTAGAATAGCATAAAGAGAATACTAAACAATAAAACAGCCTTAAAAATTGGTGCATAAAAAATTGTATCACCATAGGTTATTGAGTGTTACTAAAGATACCAGATGGTAAACATGATAAGTCTGTGCCCTAAACAGAACAATTATAATAACGATAATAATACTCATTCTAGTTTGGAATAAAAAAAAGAAAAATACTATATTTGCAACGCTGATTTAAATAAAATTACTGAACCTGTTATCCCTCTACTAACCTAAACCATCTGGTATCTAATCACCTCCCTGCGTGATCGGATATTTTATATATATTTTAAAGGCCTCCCAAAGTCTTTAAAAAGTCCCCTCAGTATGGTGTATTTTTTATTAAAGTTAGTGACTATGAGCCCAATTCAATTGAGCTCTTGCTCGATTCGGTAGCCCGTAAGTGAGGTCGCAAGTTAATTTGCTATTCAATGGGGGTCTTTTTGCGGGCTCCAAACGGGTTAGGAGCTACGGCCTTGAAAACATTTTGATGATTAAACCCATAACTTTCAGCCTCCCAAAGCCTTTGATCTTTCAATTTCGCAAGAGTTACTATGGCAAAATTGCAAATCGCTATTCAATTGATTAATTTCCCCAAGCCCGCAAATGTTTTCACACCCATAAATGGCAAAAGATGGAGAAAATCTTACGAGTGCTAGAGAGGACCTTCAAGGGGGTTAAACACCTATTTGTAGGTGTAATATAAAATCAATCCTGCACTGTAAATAACGGGAAAAGCGATGATAGACATTAGAATTAATTGCACAACAGTCTCAAGCTCGCAAATGGGCAGGAAATTAAATGTATTTGTATGTTTCATTTTGGGGTTACATCGATCTTGGGTATCAATGAGGTAATACAAATCAGGCCATCCATATGGACTAGAACAGTATTGCCATTCATTTTCATTATTCTTTATTTTGCGGTTTTGCGAGTCCCATCACATATTGGACCCCCGAACCTAATTGATTGACATGTAACCTCCATGTTTTACTTCCGTAACAATGACAGTCTCATTTTCTATTGGCTGATTTGAAATGGGAGGTTTCGGGCTTGCTTAATTGATCATGTTCCCGCCCTGTATTACCACGAACCAGTGCATGGTTTACGGTTTCGGCTTTGGGACAGTAACCTACGGGATTGAGCAATTGAATAGCAGCGTAATCGGAGACGAATGGGAGCCCGCAACACACCCGCAGACTGAATCGGCAATTGAATCGTGAGCGAAGCTAATGAAGATTTTGCCCTTTGGATAGAAGTTCACTAACTAAAAACTTCTGTAAAAAAATATCCTATGTACTTAAATAGAGCCCTTTTCAATTTGCTTAATCGCAATTTAATAAGACTGATTGTTAAAAGATCTCATAGTATCTGCAGGTAGGATCACCCAATGCTCATATTACACTATTCATACTGGTGGTCAGTAGGAGGAAAGTAGCACTTCAGTGTCAGCGCTACTTCCTCTTGTACTAAATTGTGTTTTCTGTTTTTCAAACAATGCTCTCAAAGCAGAACAAAACTGATTTTAAAGGTTTAACTGATCTGGCGGCTGGCACTTATCAGACAGTAATTAGTAATATAGATGTATGACAATGAAATCTACAGATGTATATATGCATTTAGTCCCAATGAATATTAAACAGGTTTTGCTTGATATTTTTTTAATCTTGTATGTTAAGCAATGGTTTATCACTTGCAGTATACATTATAATTCAACATTTTTCCAAGTTTTGTTCCAGCTAAACAATTTTCAAATTTTGCATCAACTGTTTGGCTCTGAGCTTCAGAGAAATGATTCTTCCAGTCTCCAACTTCACCTTGAAGAAAAATATAATATGAAAAATTATATAGTTTACCCAATAAAAACATTATTCATCATAATTTACTGATGAATCTTATAGTTAAGTTTGTGAATGTTATGTAATATTATCACATATAATAGTTTTCATAGTGTATAACACTCCACACAGGAGCGCATGCACACTACAAAAACTATTAGGCAATGAGCAGCAGGTAGCGTTGGCCACAGGCGCGCATTGCCCATGGCCGCACGCAAATGCGCATTGTCATCTGCGCATGTGCAGTGCCGCACAAGAACAATTTGCTCATGTTCATTGCGGGCTGGGGAGAGAGGGGAGGAGGAGAAGAGAAAGACACAGGGGAGGGAGGAAGGAGGGGGAGAAAGACGCATGGGAGCGAGGAAGGATGGGAGAAAGACACGGGAGGAGGGGAGAAGTACACAGGGGAAGGGTAGAGACATGGGAGGGAGGGGTGAGAGAAACAGGGGAGGAGAGAGGGAAGAGACACAGGGGAGGGAGTGGGGGGAAAGAGACACAGAGGAGTGAGAGGGGAAAGAGACACAGGGGCAGGAGGAGGGGGAAGAGACACAGAGGAGGGGGAAGAGATACAGGGGAGGGAGAGCGGGGAAAGAGACACTGTGGAGGTAGGGAAGAGGGGAAAGATACTAAGGGGTTGGAGATGGAGGGAAAGAGACACAGGGGAGGAAGGAGGGGGTAAAAAAGAGACACAAGGGAGGGAGGGGGAAAAAGACACAGGGAGGGGGGAAAGAGGCCCTGGGGGGGAGAGACACGGGAGGGAGGGAGACACTGGGGGGGAGAGGGGCAAAGAGAAACAGGGAATTGGGGGAAGAGACACAATATATATTATCCTGTCATTTCATTATAATTTAACCAAATAAAACATCACATAATAATGCATGGTTTATTGAATTTGAAACAAAAAGCAATTTTCATAATAAATACTGCTTAAGAAGGCCAGAAAACACATTTGTTAGCCTCAAATGAGGCTAACAAATATACCACCATTTTACATGTATACTTTAGCATAAAGTACCCTGACTGTACATCACAACAGTCTCTCTTTTGGAGGGACTGTAGCCCTCTTTCAGGGGAAACCCCCTGCCCCTCTTAGTTCCGCAAATGTCCCTCCTTTTAAGTTTCACCATATTCTCCAGCCCTGACCATGCCCCACTTTCTATGGTTCCTCCGTTTTCTCTGTTTTTCTCTGAACTCCACCACGCTTCCTTTTCCCTCACCTGTCCCTCCACTGATACTAACACTCAGGAAGTGATATAAAAAACACAAAATGGATTCCGGTCTCAAACAGAGTTTTTCATTTTTTTTATTATTCAAGAGTATAAATGTCCCTTTTTCATAATATGAAATGTTGGAAGGTATGATTAATTTTGTCAATGCCAATTGCTTTAAAGTGAAAACTCATATAATGAAGAAATAAATTTCCAATTTTTTCTCCATATTAAAATCTGCCTCTTTTGCTTATAATAGAAAAAACGTTCCCATATTACTGGTAAATAAGTATTAAATTGCCTTTAATCACTTAAGTGAAAATTTGCATAGCAGTTACTCCTGTAACAAGGTATTCTGGACTACCCCAAAAAAGACATTGCTTCAGTCTTCCTGCAAAACAAATCATTGGAAAATGAAATCACCCATCTCTAAATCCAGGCCATTTCATGATGTTTAATGTGTTTTCAGCAGGGACACATGACTGAAAATAGTGCACCACCGTTTCAAACCTAGAATACCTACCCAGTATCCTTAATTGCATTTGAAGCACTATTTCATGAGTATTTCCTTGGACCTTCTTTGAACATGTAGATGACTTGAAAATGGAGTAGGGGAGACATTACTATTAAATGTAATGTATAATTCATCTTTTATCTGCTTGGTCAATATAGCCTAGTTTTAATTAGGTTTTGACAGTGTTATTATTCACATTGGTTTTCTTTTTCAGCTTTTTTACCTTTCCTAAAGAGAACTTTTCCAAAATCACCATGAGTTTCTTTGGATTTTTCGTTCATAGACTTGAATGTGCCATTGTTTGCAATTTGCTGAACCTGCTCCTGAGTTAGAGGAAATCCAAAGAAATCTGATATCTTCTTCACTGAAGCCTCCAAATCCTGCACATCAGAATAAAGGCATTGTAACTGAGTGGATTTTGATTTAGACAACTAATGAAACAAAACATTTTTGCCCATACTACATTGGCCTTCCTTTTAAAATCTGGTGCCCCTGATGACGTCAGTGTGACACTGATGAAACGCGGGTCTCTCACATAGTTCTGTGTCTTGATTCTATTCCTATTACCTGAATATCTGAGCAATCGTCTCTATTGGTGTGTAAGGTAACACTTGTTACTTGAGTATTCTACATTTGTGGCTTTATGTGCTGTGCCTGAGCCACACTCGCTGTGCCTGAGCCATTCCCATTTTGCTGGTCAGTTTTGATCATTTTTTCACTTGCCAGCAGTATGCATAGTGTTTATGTTTTAGATTGTTTATCTGGTTATGGAGCATGATTGTAAAGTTATTTACTCTGAGTGTCCGCAAGGCCGTACATTACATTACCCCGCATATGTTCTTTTTGAATAAATTATAGAAATTGATTATTAGCACCTGCTCCCTTTCAGCTACTGTATATTGTATTTTTTCCTGCGTTTTATTTATTCTTAAGACAGTCCATATGTCATTTGTTTTATATGTAATTAGCATTAAAGGTTAAGTCTGTTTTTGAAAAAACTGAATTGACTAGCAGAGTATGTGAATGGTGAGATATTCCCGTATTGTGCAAAGTACATATTTATAATGTGTCTGTCCTTTTTACAACCTTTGTTTCCAGTTTGGTTTATCATGATTAAAGGGATATGTATGTGAGTTGGGGTTTAAATGTTTCTTAATAAACGGCTGCTGATTAGTAGAAAATAATGTATTATATTGAAAAGTTGAATGTACTAACCTATTTGTATGCTATATACTGATATGTGGATGTGCGCACCCCTAGGAAGCCTACATAAAGTGTACCCTGCAGGGTACATTGTGTGACCTCTAAAGGAAATGATGGATGGTGGGGTCACAGCTGAAATTGCCCATAAGGAGACAGGCAGAGAAAAAAAAAACAGACAGCAACTACCAGATTGTGATACAATGTTTCAGTCTTTACTTCCTCCTGATTGGCCCAAACTATTTTTTTAATTGTATACCAGTTTAGCCTGGGTTTGGAGGGTGTTAACCCTAAGTTTCAACTGACAGAAATTAAAAAGATAATTTGCTAACTTGAAGGTAAGTGTTTAAATGCTTATTTTGGTATCTTGTCATGCAAACAAATGTTTTTATATACTACTAATTCTCACTTACATATCCCTTTAACATTAGTAGCATTTATGCTTCATACAGGAATAGCTACATTATACAGATGATTATTGTGTCATATCTATGTTGTTTCTACTGTGGACCAAATTCGAATTACTAGAACATAAGATTTCAAAAATTTGTTAAGTACTTTAGCACTCTGATTAATGATGTGTCATTAGAATCTATGAAGCACCATGTGTATGTTATATATATATATATATATATATATATATATATATATACATATACATATATATATATATATATATATACACATATATATATATACTTATTCCAAAGTATAATTAATATCTGGGATATATGACTCTCACTGATCAGGCTAAAAAGAGGAATGTTCATAGCAAGTTTTTAAGTCCAGGGATGATCAAAGCAACTATCCGGAATGTTGCAGAATTCCAAGTTTCACAATGGACCCAGACTGGAAGTCTTTACAATTCTTTTACAAAATCAGAAAATCAGGGTACTCTCTTATATTATCCTACATAATAAATATAAATTAAAGAGAAGGAAAGATACGGTAACTAAAATCATTCAGGAAATATTCTCTCTTTTTACAGATTTTGAAAATATATCTGTCTTCAAAAAATACATTAACAAACACTGGTATATGCATTGTGACATGCACACAGGCATTGGAGCACAATGATTCACCTTTCTAAACTTTACCAGTGCATTAGAAAGATCCTCCCAATAATCAGATTCTATACATCAATGTAGAATAAATGTCTAGACCAGTGATTCCCAAACTTCTCCTCAGGGCTCCCAAGACAGTTTAGGATTTCAATGTCACACTGTGTGAACACAGGTGAGGAAATTATAGCGTTTATTGCCTGTCGAATACTAATTTCTTCACCTGTGTTCACACAGTGTGACATTGAAATCCCAATCTGTCTGGAGAGCCCTGAGGAGAGGTTTGGTAACCACTGGTCTAGACAATGTCAGTCTGGGAACTATTTTGCTGCATGGAGCTCCATCTTCTTTTTTGGAAATGTGACTGCAACTGGAAGGTAGTATCCAGCAAGGAACAGAGTATGCGGAGAAAGGCAATTATAGAGAGGAATTGAGTTTAGGGAGAAAGAGCAGAGAGTAATGGAAATTTGGTAGAATCATTACATCCAGAGAAATATGGAGTAGTGACAGATGAGCACCACTCAACAACAAATAGAATAGAGGGAACTGCTGCTGCACTCAAGGAGGGCTGCAGAATGGAGAGCTGAGGAATTGCATATAGGAACTGTACACCTGGAGAAAAGGATTGCAGGAAGATGGCTTTATCCTCAGGGAAGTATGGCGATTGAAACTACAGCAATAAATAAAAGGCAGGTCTTACAGATATTAAAGCATCACCTGTCCAGTGTAACAAAAAGAAAAAGCACAGAGTCACTGAATAATAAACCCACCTGTTTCATCTCTTCAAAGGTTATTACACAAACACCTTCATCATCAATGTGATTGTTCCAGGCAACAGCATGATCAAAATAGGATCCCCAAATAACTGAAAATGTAATAGTCAAAAGTTATTTTTAATATAAAATTATCTGTTCCTAAAAATGATGAAGATTAATCATGTCAAATTGTCTCCTTAAATCAAGATAAATAAGTAATTACCCTTATAATATGGCAATGAAGCGCAGCAGATACATTTTTAAATATACCCTCTATGTTCCATTGCATTCTGCAGTATGAATGTGCCGTACAATACAGCTTTCTGGAGGGTTGCACAAGTAAAGCACAAATTGCATCGAGTGAGATCTGGATTGCGCAACAATATGGTTACAATATTGGATACAGGACTCATAAAAGACAGAAAATAAAAAATAAAAAATAAAAATAAAAAAAGATCTGCAATACGTAATTCTTTAGCAGCACATTTGTATGAACTAAAGAGTGAAATGTTTCAGAACTTTTGCAGATGTTAAATCTTAGTATGCAAGCCTCACAGGAAACCATAGGAATGGAGATGTTCTCCATCACTTCAGCCTTGTGTACAATTTGTCTTTTGAGATATATGTCACATTCAAAAAGGTAAATACAAGACATCCTATATAACACAGTACAATAGCTGGGGCAAGTATAAGAAAACACAGCTAAGTATACTGTTGCAAGCACAAGTGAAGATTATCAAGCAAGGATTATACCAAAGTAATCCATACTACTAAAAACAAGTTGAAATTACTATATGACTCTTCCCTTTCAAATTGAGGTTGGGTAACAGCTACATTAACCATGTATTTCAGGTAGTGATGTACAGTTGAACTAGAAGCTTTCAATAACGTGTGCCTAGCTCTAGGTACTTGTCTACTCCTTTGATGTAGGAGACTGGACTAATGTATTCCATGAGCTATGTACTGAAGGGTGATAATTGGAGAAGTCTTGGTGAACCTCTACATTCATAACTTTTCTTATACGGTATATGTACTAAGACCGACATATACACCAGTTCTCCAATAAAACCCTTTAGTACCTACTGCCCAACAGCCTTATTAAATTGCGATTCGGTAAATTAAAAAGAGCTCTATTTAAGCACAGAGCATATTTTATTTACAGAAGTTTTTCGTTAGTGAACTTCTATCCAAAAGCAAGGTCTTCACTAACTAAAAACTTTTGTAAATAAAATATGCTGTGTGCTTAAAAAGAGCCCTTTTAAATTTACCGAATTGCAATTTAATAAGGCTGCAAGTCTTGACTGAGTCTTTAGCTGTACTTTGCTGGAGGCTGCATTACTTGTATATGTGTGAAATATGCAGTTTTGTAGGGTATATTTAACATACTTGTTTAGGACAATGATATTGCAGGTCATGTGGAAGTGATACTATTTTATGTTTGTGTATGTAATTATTCAATGGCTTTTTTATTAGAACATTGTTTTTTCCATTTATTATTTTTATACAGATAACAAAAACTCAAGAGGCTAGGAAAAGGATGAACATCCTCATAGGATTTATAATAAATCTGTGTTAGACTGCTGTATAGGTCGATTGTATACGAGAGATACATTTAGTACTAATATATGCTGAAAAGTGATAAACATAAAAAATACTACAAATATAATAAATATCCCACTATCATCTGTATCCCATAAATCCTGTAAGCTTAGCCTATTGTTGTGATGTAAACCAGACAGATATAAGAAACCTAAAAATGCTTTCAATTCTGTTTTGTCTATTTATTTAGCATATCTTTCTCTTGAATACCAGTCTGCAATAGCATCAATGTATTTATTTGTATATAACAAGATTACATCAAAAATATCATCTGTGATAAAGCAATTCCAGGGTTCACGTTCTGTCTTGGCATTTTTGCTGTTTGGTTGCACTAACAGAAGTTGACACAAAATATTCTGCAGCTGTCTTCTAATTTGTTTTCGTATTTGATTTTTTTCACCATTTCCTTTCCAAGAAAATACTCATAATGTGTGTCTTTGCACAGCTACTCATGTGTTTCAAGCTATACACTGGATATATGTAAGAATATTTAAGAAAACCCTTTGTATCTGTTAGGTCAGCCTTGACCTCCGCAGGGTTAAAGGAACATGCAGTGTTCCATGTTTTTAATATTAAAATAACCTACCTAAGTGTTTATTTGCACTCCTTGTAATGGTCTGCTTCCTGTAGCTCATACATTCAATGTTTCTATAGCACTAGATATACTAGCCAATGACAGACTTTGTCTTAGCAGCATTTTAGTAACTAGCTGCTGAGACACAGTCTGCGACTGGCTAGTACATCTAAGAAGCACTGTATGCATGAATCACAGGGGTGGACCTTTGCAGGGACTGATTGGAAGGCTTAAGTAAGTAAAACTCATAATTGTGTTAATATGTTTTTAAGCACTTGTTAATAAAACTATGTTTAACTATTCAAATAAACACTTGTAGTATATTTTAATATTAAAAACAGGGAAGCCTCCATGTACCTTTAAAGAACCAAAAACTGCATTTTTTCTGTTGCATCTGAAAAAAAATATTTTAATAATCTTTTGCAGATTGTTTTCTTGTTTAAAATAAAAGTCATGTTGCTGAATAAACTGATTCAATGTATCATTATCTTGACAGGCTTGTCACTCATACAGCCCCATTAAGTTTGAAGCCCGTGGCGGCATCGGCACACCCGCAAGGGCTGCAGGCTTGAAATTCGGCTGCGTTACAGAGCTATTAAATTAGACCATGACACGAGTTACGGGCTTGAGACGCAAACCCATATACCATTGTTGCGCACGTTGGATGTGTGGCCGTGAACATGATCAATTAGTCAAACCGCAGTTACAGGTTTAGACGGAGCCAATGGCAAATGAGATTGTCATCATTACATCACTGAAAAATGGAGGTTAGATTTCAAAGCCTTACGGGTTTGCTTTACGAGTTTCGATCTCGCATTCCAGAAATAATGCAATATTAATAAATCAGTAAATATGATATTCTAGTCCATGCAAGTTCCATTATATATATTAACACATTGATTGCCGGGATCGATATAACACGGAAATCAAACAGAAAAAAAAGTATTTTATATTGCAGATATGCGTGCTTGGGAATGTTGTGCTTTCCTTTTAATTATAAGTACAGTAGGGTGTGTATACTTGCACTTACAGTGCAAAGATAGGACTTTAGCCCCCTTGCGGTTCCTCTCTAGTACCCATTTGCTTTTTGGCTCCATTTGCAAGTTACGGGGTTGAATTAGTTGAAATTTAATAGCCATTTTTAAAGCATTTGCGGGTGCTGAGTGCAATTTTCGACTTTTGTGTTTTTTTTCCGCCCTTACCCTGCAAGTAGTTACTAGGTTGCTTTACGAGGTCAATTTAATAGCTGCAAGTCTTACAGGCTACATTACAGGCTACGGTTTTACACGTTGAGGGAATTTAATAGGGCTTTTAGTCAGTAAGCTGCAATATAGATAATAACATGATTTTAACAATAAAAACATATTTTGAATGCATGAAAAAATTAGTACCATGTCCCTTTAAATGATCAAAAGGTACATTACCGTTCCCATGTATGTAGTCTTGGAAGAATGTATCCCAGGAATTGTACTTAGGAAGCAATGAGTTGTTGTTATAAAAATGAAACAATGACACCGCTGTGTCTTTAGGATTTCGAAATACCACTAGCATCTGTTAGAAGATATAAAACTAAATATATTAGACATAGTGATAATGAATTCATCATATAGAACAAACATAAAGGTGTTTGCATGGTCTCTGCATAAGGGAAAATGTAAGCTGCTGTATAAAAGTTAGTTAAAAACTGCACAGTTATGAACATCTTATATTATTCATTGTCATCTGTCTATCCAGCTGTGCAAATCTAGATGCCACAGTTAACATATTACAAACATTTTCAGTATAGTCACATTTAAAAGAAGACACACATGCCATGTTTTGACTCCTGAGAGAACTGGGTTTGATGTTGGGTTTTCTACTCCCCATCTCTTAAACACAGTTGCCATGGGGCTTTATTATTACATCAACTCCATCTCCTATTTGAAAATAGCATCTACTATCAAATTAAGAATTTTCAGATATTTTAGTTTTATACAGCAAATGGGATGTTTGTTAGAAATTGAGGTTTATGTAGAGTACTACTCACAAAAAATAATTCAGGTATTCAACAGGTCGGAGGTAATGCTGTTCAAACTTAGAATAACAAATATTTAGGTCCCAAAAACTGATGGGCTTTTTATTTTTTCTTCCCATGCATGATGTTCCAAGACACACAAAAAAAATCATAAAACAAGTACTGACAGCAGCCATGTGTGCCATCTTGGAAACATCTCTAGTCGCCCATCATAAGACAGGTATGGTAAAGATTAAATTACATTTGTTTATGTAAGAAATAATGGCTACTATGTCTTGGACCAAAAAAGGATCCATAAGAAATAGAAATGGCCAGATTTGTAACTAGCCAAACAAGGCAGCTAACTAGGGGTGCCTCCCTGGGTGGGTCACCTCATTTGCATAACACAACATTTACATTTCAGTTTGTTCATGTTCGACACATAGACACTGCCTTCTCTAGCCAAGTGCTGTGAGCAAGTTCTGTGTGGGGAAGGAGGTGAGAGTGAAGTGGCAGACTTGCAGCGTACTGCACTATAGTAAAACAAACAAGACAAGGGAACACATGGGCAACTTCAAAGTGCATACACTACCCGGCTCCTCAATTAACACTTATATGCACGAGTCATCAGTTCACTCTACTACCTCTGCTCCTCAATTCCAGGATACCAGACTCAGCATGTTCCTGCTCCTCTTATTTATGGATCCTCAAAATACCCAAATAGGATTCCACCTTCTAATATCACTTTATCACAAAATTCCATATACCTGTAACTTTTGCATGTCTGGATTGAGCAAATGACCAGACTCACAAACATGTCTTTGAGAAATCTCCCATATCTCTGTCTAGCTTTGTGTGTGTGTGCATAAAACGTCAGTGTATGAACAAATCAAAGCTAAAAAACGGAGTTTCCATAAATATAAAACTTCTCCAAAAACATTGGGGGCAATTTACTAACAGGACGCTGTTGTAGGAGCGATCTACAGATGCACATTGAGCATTAGCGCTGCTTAGGTCTACATGTGTTTTAATAAAACTCAGGGAATTTAACTATGTCTGAGATGGGGCATGGTAATGCCTTGGTAGCATAATGTACCTACCCTCTATCCAGCCCTTTACACATAGCAATCAGAGTTAAACATGCGTGTTATAGGGGTCAATCATGCACATCCGAACAGCTCCTTCGATTGGTGCATGCACAAATGCTAAACCTAGATGTGTTTAGATTTCGCTCATGAGACATCTAAGGTGTAATAGTGGTTGGTAAAGATGCAACAACAAACCTAGCAAGATTATAATATACAGTATCCCATGTTAATCGTAAAAAGTATATTTTAAAGAGATATTAAAAATATAAAATGTAATTCATATTTGTATTAATATTTTATATTTCCATAAACCAGGATTAATTTATGGTATTGTAAGCATCAGTTTTGTTGACTTAATGTTCCTTTTATAATTAGCTGCCTGTTGTATGTTAATACCTGAAAATTGCTAATATTATATTTTTTTTAAATATAGAATAAACTGGTCTAGTGAGGTTGAAACAAACAATGCTGAATATCAGCATTAGGGTAGTTAATAGCAAGATTTTGTTTAATATATTCAGAGAACTTGGATTTTCAAGGGAGCCACATGTAACACGCCCTAAACACCATTCACACACCTCGTTCATGATAACTTATGTGTATGGCTTGCTGTTACCCCGGAACAAGCATTTAGTAAATCTGTCCTGAGATGCTGGTTTGCAGCTTACCACTTCCAATTATATTTATATATTCAAATTCTTTCTCTACCAAGAACAAAAAAATAAACAATTTACCTTTACTTTTTTATCAAAAAAAGGTTTTGGGATGTAATCATAATACAAATGTGATGTTATGACACGTGGTGAGGGCTTTTGCTTCAGTTTCTGAAAAAGTAGAAAAAACATGTAAAGTTAGTTGAAACATAAGAGAAACAATGCAAGAGGTCTATCTATTTTTTGGTGTCATAAATAATTATTTTGTGCCTCCAAAAAATTAAGTTTGGGGAAATTTACGTGTCTGTGAAGTGTATAACAAATGAAAAATGTTAGCAGCTTCGAAAATCATGAGCATAAGGTAATTTTAGAGACAATTTTAATTTAGTTGACTCTGCTTCTTTAATGACCTCTTCATCTTGATTGCTGAGGAGGAAAGTTATCCCATGGGGGTTTGGTCCTTTAATAACTCCTATTGTCAAAGTAATTCATGGTAGTATTTCAGTTGAACTGAATAGAGATGGTAAAAGTATCAGCCACCCTTAAAGCAAAATTCAATATAATAGTAAAGAGTTGAAGTCTGTATTTCGTGCTGTATTTTATTTTACAGTTTTTGAAAATGTTTTGTCCATTATGAAGTCACATTTTTTATAACAGGATACTATAACTATGACACTTAAATAATCTTTAAAAGGACCACTGAAAATTAGTAAAATCTTCACATGTTTGTGAATTATGGATTAAACCGGTGCTTTCCAAACTTTTCATGTTGGTGACACATTTTTTAGACCCGCATTAATTCATGACATAGTAATTCAGTTAACTAGTTTAAACTAAAACACTGCAGCCAACCCACTACACACAGTTTGCGACACAAAAGCTCTGCATTAAACTAACAACTTTGGCAGCTATGAAAGTCATCTGCCTAAAAACATTTTCAAAGAAAATATTAATTTATTGCAGATCCTGCACGTGAGTGGAAGCTGCCATTATTGTTATACTTCATTTTCAAGTTATGAAGAGGTGGTTATTGACCATGGCAAGCAAAGCTTGCAAATATACCTGCATACTGCCTCTCATGAGACTAATTAATGAAGGGAAGTTGAATGTGTTCAGTGATGAAATCGTATCTGCTTTCGCCAGTCCAGAGGTGCACAAGTTTAGTCCTAAAGAGCCACACACATGCTGAGATTTGATGATATCCCTGCTGCTCACAGGGGAGTTAATCACTTCTTCAGTCATCCTGATTGACTCACTTTTGCACAGAAAGGATATCTTCAAACCCAGGCTTGTGCACTGCTGCACCAGTCAAATACTTCTACATACTCCTCCTACTCCTCCTTTAGATAATAAAAACAACAGAACACACCCAACTCAGTCTCCAAGCCAGCATGAGGTGCACAAACATGACATCCTTTAAAAACAAGCAGTACTTACAAAAGTAAAGATTTTATGAAAAAAAATACTTTGACATGGTTGACACAGATGCTAATGTTGTTAATTTGTTAACATTTGATTCAATCTACAGTAGTCCTTTAATAAAATATATTTGTAATATATTGCTTTTCCTTGGTAAATCTGTTAACATTCATCAACCTTGTTCCCATTTTCACTCCCCCTCCATGTTCATTTTAACCCCTGTGAGCTGGGAACTTTCCAACTATACCCTGAAACCTTTAAAATATTAAATTTTCTTCTTTTACTTTTCCCAGTGTACTATATAAGGCCTGTAGTGCGTTGTAACTGTCGCTGTTATATGAGGGGCAGTGATGCTCACATAATACATTTGTGCATAGGCTGTTCAAACAACATGTTAAGTGTCACATGATATCAAGCAGAGGGCCACATACAGTTTTTGGTCCCCCCCCCCCCTTACAGTATTATGGGAACGGACCACTGTACTGCTCTTGCTAATTATTTTAATTATGCAATGATGATTAATACAATTTAAATGTAATAATTTATTATAGCAATATTATAAATATATTAATTTAGAAAAATCAGAATATCTGTCTCCAGCTGAGTGTTTGTCTCCTCCATGATAAGGTCCTTAAGAAGAGTGTGGTGGTTTGGCTGAGAAACAAAGCTAAAGGGTTTTAAGAACAATCAGATATTATGAAAGAATACACAATCAATATTCTGCACAAACAACAAAAGCCCATTACCAAAATAAATCTCTACCACTAGTCTACAGTCAACGTAAATCAGTGTGTTGATGGTAAGCATTATATCTGACAATTTCGCAGCTTCCTAATAGACATAGCCACCCCCATTGCCCTTATTGTAGCAGGTGGATACAATATTTTTTTTTGAAATCATAGAAGATGAATTGTATTACTGATCAATGTCTAATTAAACATGTAGCTCATATTAGAACATTAGAGTTGTCCTTTAATACTATCAGGGTTGTAATTAGTGTGGAGAAGATGTTCTGTACTAAACAGGTGCTACTATGCAATGTGATGTTAATATATTATATTTATTTTATAAAATATCATTATTTTCTGCATCACTGTAAACTAATAAAAAAACACATAATAAATTGATATAAAACTGTTTGAGGTCATCAAAGTCACTGCTCGGTAGTCTACTTATTATAGCTAAAGGTAATTGTTTATATCCAAAATTATAACATTAGTGTAAAAATAGTGTTGAGTCCAATCAAGAACCTTTTAACTATATACAAACGCTTTGCTAAAGATCCCCATTGGAACTAGTTATTATACACACCTCAAATTTCTCTGGTTCTTTAAATTCTATCGCTGGAAAGAATGATGAAGGATCTTGTTTATAAGCAGCTTGTACCATGTCCTGCAATAGCTTTAAAGTCCAATTACTTCCTAAGAGAGGGGAGAAGAAAAAACAGATAGATTTTATTGATGATCACAGTCTCATGTTCAAATTTAAAAACTACAAACACCCTTGAATTGCATGTACAGCTGTCTTAGAAATAATAGAACCATAATACAGTTATCTATTTAAAGAACACTGTAATTCCATAACAGCTAAAGTATAATTATTCCCATGGGACCCTCCTTAACACCACAAGGCATGGCTGGATTACCCATTAGGCCAACCAGGCAGCCAAATAAGGGTGCTTCCCAGTGAGGGGCACCACTTTAAAAAAAATGTGTTCCTGGCTTAAAAAAACGAAATACTGCAGTTCATAGACTGGCTACTAGGCCCAACCACCTAGAACAAGAGAGTTACAACAGGAAAAGGAACTTACATGCACAGAAAAGACAAAAATGGATCCATGCATACCTTGCATACTCACTCGCAGGGGCTCCTCCATTTCACTGCCCAGGGGCTCCAAAAAGTGTCCATTTGGGCCCCCATGGACCATAACCCCTCCAATTAGGGCCCATAATGACCTCTATAGTCACCAACACTAAATGTATTAAAACAACACTACATAAAAAAATATATAACTGTAAGGGGGGAAAACATACATTACTTAACATTTGATGGTGTTCAGAGATGATCATTGATGCCCAGATTCCTCCATATTGACTAAAGAATCCATCCTTCTTTGTTTATTGAAGCCCTTGTTCCTCATCTTCCTCAATTTGGCCCTCTGCCTATAAAACCCACCACGCTAGTTATAAAAAAAACTTCACTTAATAGAGCACTTTAGTTGTGGGAAATCCATCCCATGAGATACCTAGGCTCATAGAAGGTAGTGGGTATTGAGATGGAGTCCCAGGTATCCCCTGGCTCATAGGAGGTAGTGGCATTAACCTCTTAGTTGTGTCAGATTTGAACAATCTAGCCTCAAATCGAACACGATTAAGGTACTAGCTTCTTCACAATGAGGATTTGAAGCATCCAGGCTTCACACATGCCTCATTTGTTTGACTTTACTTGTGGTTAAAAGTACCTGCATACTTTTTTTAAAAAAATTTCAGGCACTCTGAGTAAACTTCATAAGGATGGGGTATCATTACAGGTGCCATGTAATAGCAATATTTAAAATAGGGACATTTCAGGCACTCTGGTGGCATTTCTCAGAGGTTATATTTATGTGTGTGATGTGATAGCTTGGTAGTGAACTACACTTCGTTCTTTTCTTATAGGAACCATGGAATGGAGGCCACAGAAAGTAGATAACTCCATTTGTTCCCAATTTTAAACTTGCTAGATCAAATTACACCTCTGACTTCAAAACTAAAACCATAGATACAGAAGTGAACACAATATAATATTTTGTTGAAATTAATCACATTGCAAGTGCCATATAATAAATATGAAGTGGAGATATTTTATCTTTTATGTTTTTACTTCAGTTAACTCTTCTTATTGCACTTATCCTACTGTCATGATCTGCTTCTTCAAGGGGGCTTGATATGAACCTAGTTCAAAACTACCCCAGCAGAATTGTGTAGTTCCTGTTTTCTGTGACACAAAAGATGGCTTCTGAAGAGGGCAAGGCCCAAAAGGTACAGGCAGAGAATACTGGATACAGGTTATTAGTGGCCCATAGCAAGACCACTCCCCAAGTCAGGATACAACACACAGAAATACAGTCTCACACTGTGGATATGTGAAAACTCTCTCTCAGCCTTTATTGAATGATCAAAACAACATATTTATACTCTCCTATACCACACCCTTGTGTACATTTGTGTATGTGTGATGTCAGCTCTTGAGATCAAATTCACCATATATCTAGTGAACAAACCTTTATGTTAAACTCAAGTGTTTGCATAGGACTACTTGAAGTACAAGTACATGCATATGTCTGTATGTGTGAGTGTGCAATGATCTGCAGCTAGCTTCTATGCAGAGCATTTCTACCAATTCCACATATGTTCTATATAACATTTTCCCTCTTATAATATATTATAACTAGGATACATAATAACCATGTACAGACAACATATAACCACACAATAACACATAATCCCAATGTAACAATGTCATGCTCCTTTGGACATATTCATAAATTACTGACAATATGAGTCCTTAAACAATTAAATCATGACACCTACTGTTATTAATTTATTCACTTGATTGAAATTAAAGTGCTTTCCTTGCTTCTATGTAATTCTGTATGCATGCTAATATTTTATTTGCCTTTGCAGATGCTCTTGCATTGAGAACTGTGATTCATTATCTGATACCCCTAGATTTGCTGCATTAAGATTATAGATTGCATGGCTATTTTTCCTTCCCAAATGCATAACCTTGCATTTATTTGTATTAAATCTCATCTGCCATTTAGCCGCCCATTTCTCTAATTTATGCAAATCCTTTTGTAGGGAAAGTACATCATTATCTGATTTTATTACCTTGCACAACTTAGTGTCATCAGCAAAAATGGAGACACTACTTTCAAGTCCTACTTCTATGTCGTTAATAAATATGTTAAAAAGGAGAGGACCTAATACTGAACCTTGAGGAACCCCACTTATCACATTAGACCATAATAATTTCTGAAAATATTTTTTTGAGCAATAAACATTTATTATTGATATTGTGTGTGCTGTATACATGTGTTCCAATAAGGCAAGACACACTTGTTACTGGTTGTTACCTGTCTAATTCACTAAGGGCCCCATTAAATTTGCCAAATTGTAGTTCCTGAAGCCCGTCAAGAAGCCCGCAAAAGAGACGGCTATTGAATTGGCCTCTTTTAGCTCCCAGCAAAGTATCTGCGGGTTACAGGCTGAAAAACAACTGTGGTTGCCAAAATCGTAAGTCTAACCCAGCTAAGCCTTTGCTATTTCAAGCCTGTAAATGTTACAGTCACTATTAAATTGCTACAATTCCTCAAGCCCGCAATTGTTTTCACACCTGTATAAATGGCAAATGTAGCCAAAAATCCTACAAGTACCAAACAGGACACGCAAGGGGGTTAAACACCTATTCGTAACACTGTCAATGCAAATAAAAAATCAATACTGCACTTTAAAAGACGTGAAAAGTGATGAAAGATATTACAATTAATTGCACAACAGTCTCAAACTCGCAAATCTGCAATAAAAATTATTTTTTACATTTTATTTTCATGTTATATCAATCTCGGGAATAAAGGGGTTAATACATATCAGGCCACCCACATGAACTAGACCGTTTTTTCATTCATTTTTATTGATGTTCACATTGCTGGATTACGTGTCTGATCACATATCGGACTTCGAAACACTAGTTGATTGACGTTTAAACCACACCTTTAACTGACGTCATGATAACGGTCTCATTTACTATTTGCTGTTTCCACATCGGTAGTTACGGCCTTGCTGATTTGATCATGATCTTGCCCTGAAATGCTACATATGAAAGCATGGTTTACGGTTTTGTATTTCGGCCATGTATTTGCAGGTTTTTCTAACTTAATCGCTATGTAACCTCTAACAGCCCTTTTAAATTTGAGGACTGTAAGTCCAAAGTAAAGCTTGCAACGGCTGCAAGCTTGAAATTTGGCCAGGTTGTGTTGCTATTAAATTAGAATGGGCTGTGAGCTACGGGCTTTAGATGCAAATCATAGCTCATTCGTAGAACGTGATCAATTAGTGTAGACCGTAGTTACTGGTTTAGACCTAGCCAATATAAAAATAGATTGTTAGTGTTACGTCACTGAAAAAGGGGAGGATAGATTTCAAAGCCCTATGGCTTCAATTACAAGTTGTGATCGGACCCACATTTCACAATAATGCAATATTAATAAAGCCGTAAATTTGATATTCTATTACATGCGAGTTACAGTATATGTATTAACACATTGATTGCTGGGATCAATATAACATGGAAATTAAACATGAAATAAAGTATTTTTACTTTTTACGATTTGCGAGCTTGAGAATGTTGTGCTATTAATTCTAAGATCTAACATCACTTTCCCTTTTATATAAAGTACAGTAGTGTGTTTTTATTTGCATTTATGGAGCTACTCCCCCCCCCCCCCCTTTCGAGTACTCTCCAACACACGCTGGGCTTTGGGCCCCATTTGCGAGTTACGGGCTAGCTCGAGGGTGACTTTGTTGCAATTTAATAGCATGATTGGAATTGTAGCGGTTATGGGCTTGGCAGATCAAAGGATTTGCGGGCTGGGAAGTGCCACGTTCACATCCTGTAGTCATTTTTTGCCCGTCCTGCGGCTTACCCCATCCGTCTGCGGGGATGTTTACTGGGCTAATTTAATAGCCGTAAGTCCTACTTTCAACGTTACGGGCTATGTTTTAACATGTAGCCCGAATTTAATGAGGCTGCAAGTGTGCTTTATTATTTGTTTATGCGTCAGCGTAAAGCTTGTTTAACTGTGTACCTTTTAAATGACCCATGTGGTAAGATTTTGTATGTTTTTTTTTGTTTGTTTTTTTAAAACTAAATTTGTTAATGGACAAAGTTGTTTTTGAAAGCAAAAATGATATAAACATATTTTTTTTTATTTTATTCTTAAGTTTACTAAATTTATTTATGCAGCAGACATCCATTTTCTTTTCTTAGCTGATGCTGTCTCCTACTCTTTTGTGACTGTGCTGTCTCCAGTGTCTCTACCATGTTTTCCATCCTCTTTCCCATATCTGTGTCACAGGCTTTCAATCTCCCTTCCCAGTTCTAGTTCACATGAGGTCAGTGTACTCTGCATTCCCCCTCTCAATCCACCTCCCCCTAACAATGTTTACTAGAAAAGCTGTGCGGCTGCCAGTTCAGAATCTCCTTCAGTAAATATTGAATTATGTGAGACCTTTATTTAACACCCCAGTTGCAGCTGCAGACCAGACTTTTTAAATTAAATGCAAGGCAGTGAATTATACTGCTTACAATTTGGCAGTCCTACATAAAGGAACATTTGGGAGGAATGCTAGAATGGCAAAGTGAGAAAATAGTCTCAGCGGAAGTTAGAAGCAGGGCAGGTTGGATGGAATCCCTTCACGGAGATGCATTATACTTTAAAACAATATTTATGAGCCAGTTTAGGATTATTTTATACCATTAAGAAACTGTTTTATACCTGAAAAAAATATTATGTGTGTTCCAGCTACTTACCACATTTAGGATAGGACACCAACAGTACATCATTCTCTCTTGCTTCAAATGATTCCAAAGCCTGAAATGTCTCCAGGCTGCAAGTCATGCTAGGGTACAACACCCCATTGTATGTGAATAACTTCTCATCTTGGGGCATATGTTTAGCATCCTCTAACATTTTCGTAACGTCTTCTAGAAACTTCGCCCTATGTGCCATTATTCTCTAATGTTGCTTTAGAAAGCAGCTGAGATCAGTGTGCTGTGTGATGGCTGCCTGTATACAAAATTCTCTTTTATTGAAAAATGGGACGAAAAGTGGGCAGGATTCCAGGGAATTCAGTGCAAAGGACATCTATTAACCTATAATCAGCATGAAGTGATTCAGAAGTGAAGAAAACAATTTCGCAAGATTTAAATCAGGCATCTGTTACACTGACTGAGTCTCGGACATTTTCTGTAAAAAATGCTGAGCTTCTCAAATTATTGTAAACAGTTCAAGAAGCGTTGTGCCTTCTAAAGTTCAAGAATCTTGCAGAGCAAATAAGAGACAGATCCTGTGAAATGTTATATGAGGTAAAAAAAAACGTAGCTGATCAAGACACATCTCATTACTACACAGGCTTGGTGAATTAATTACTAACGGAAGCCCTAAAATTTGTACTTCTGGCTTTTTTTTTAATTATAATGTACTAGCGACTTGCCCGTCAAAAAATGACGGCAATAAGATTGTAAGACAGGTAATGTTGTTTGTGTGCGACATTCATTTTGTTGGTGTTCCAAGATCCGTCGGCGCTCATTGCGAGGCTTTTGGTTGTTTAGGTGCTATGTGCTATGAATATACTTTACCTATTGTGAAGTAATATATGCAGGAAGCATAAAGTTGAAGAGCTGGTAATCTGTTTTCATGTTGCTGCAGCATCAGTGCTGTGGAGCTGCTGTGTAAGCGTCATGAATGTGTGTAGTGTAATAGTGTGCGTGCGCGAGGCAAATCCGTTAGGGTAGCTTTGTACTTCCGGATTGTGTAAGTTAGTGTTCTAAAATGGCGCCTAATGTGTGTTACGCGGCTGTGGATGATTTTGCGTCCTTGACTTCGGATGTCATCCGACTTTTTCAAAAAATTTGTAGGTGTTTGGTGGTGTTTTGCGTGTTTAGGGTCATTTAGCCTCGTTTTCGTTTGGTTCGGCGGCCATTTTTTTTCTCGCTTAGGTGATTTTCGGGTGTCTAAACTCTGTAATTTGGACTTAAATCGAGGTGTAACTTCACTTGCAGAGGTCCTGGGTGCCCCCCCTTGGTGTGGGTAAGCTTTTTATGTGTTTGTTGTGTGTATTTATTGTGTTTCTAATGTTTTTAAAGTCGCATGGGTTGCGTCCTTGTTTTCCGATCTTGTACGTCTTTTTCAAACAAAATCCGTAGGGTTTTCGTTTTTTTTGGCGGACATTTTTTCTCTCGCTTAGGGGATTTTCGGGTGTCTAAACTCTTTTTTATTTTGAGTGAAATTGAGGTGTAACTTCAGTTTTCAAGGCCCTGGCTTCCTCCCCTTGCTGTAGGTAACCTTTTTATGAATTTGTTGTGTGTATTTATTGTGTTTTTAATGTTTTCATGTGCGCGGGTTTGGGCGGAAAGGTCGTATTTTTGCAAGGTCGTAATGGGTCGTAACGCATCTTGTATTTGTTTGTCGTAAGTCCGTAAATTTTGCAAGGTCCGCAGTTGCAGGCAAGGCGCTTTGCGAGGGCCGCAGGCTCACTACGCGAGCCCACAGCGTTAGCAACATCCCGCATGCTCACAACTATATATGTGATCCATATAAAAGCCTTCCATCAAGGCTGCTAGAAATGAATTACAGGCCATCCAGGACACCCCTGACATAAACTACTCCAACATGCATACTTTGATGGTAAAAGCATGTATTAAGAGTGGGTGCAACTACAATTGTTCCTTTTCCCTCATGCACCTGGGTTAGGCACACAGAACACCAGATAATAAAATTTTGGGGGAATATTATATCTATTAATTTTATGGCTTATTTTATTCTGACTGGACTGTTTATTATAGACTTGATCTTGTTTTGTAAATATGGAATATGCAATGATTTAATATTTAAGCTTTATTTATATTTACCACCTTTGAATGATTTTATATCATAAATAATTCTAAAAAATGTTTTTAGCAATAAAAATATGCTATTGGTATTTTGTGTGCAGTGTATCTAATTTAGGTTCAATAATGCATGACACACTTATTTACATAGTTACATAGTTACATAGGGCCTCATTCTATTATCGGCCGTAAATCGGCCGTAAGGCTGCGATTCCTTGCGGGGGTTCTGTTAACTCGCGATTCTATTATACGGCCCCGCAAGGATCTCCTCTTACGGCCGGCCGCATATCTTGAAACCGGCCGTAAGCTCTGAAATATAAAAACGCAAAAATAAATTCAAGCCTGCACTGTACAGCTCTGTAAATGCTAGGGATCATATTGGGGGACATGAGGATTAAAAGTAACCCACTCTCAAGCTTGCACATCAGCCCAAACCCGAGTCCAAATTAACTGTTTATTTTCCGGCTGCGGCGTGGGCGTGTCTGAGGTGCTCCAAGCACTCTGGACTTTTTACATGGATATTTTACGTATATTTAAAAAAATATATTTTACGGATTTTAGTATAGGGTAATTATGTGCTATTTTTTCTAACACCGAATATCACTTTATAGTCTTCTCAACGTGCAGGATGGCTTTATTTGAGCTATTTTATGTGCTTAATTGGTGCTAGCGGGACCTGTTTGCTGCAAGTAAGCTGCGGCTCGTTTTTAGCCTTGCAGACAGGGTTCCCGGAGCAATAGAATCGCAACCAGGCTTTTCTTACGGCCGATTTCCTTGCGGCCGTTTTAGATCAAAGGCTTTCCTTGGCCGCAAGCGATAGCAAGGCGCCGGCCGCAAGCCTGCCGGAGTCCCCGGCCGGAGGGGAATAGAATAGCCGTAAAGCTTGCGGCCGGTCCTTGCGGCCCCGCAGCGGCTGCGGCCGTAATAAAATGAGGCCCATAGTAATTAAGGTGGAAAAAAGACTTTACTGTCCATCAAGTTCAACCTTTTAAGATCTCCTCTGATCTGGAACATGCAGATTAGTTATTAAATAATTTGTTGTTAATTAATTGTTATTTATTAATCAACAATTTTTTTTCTTCTAATTAATAATTAATTGATACAGAGGAAGGCAAACAGAACAAAAAACAAGTGAAACTTAGCCAATCGTCTCAAAGGGAAAAAAAAAAATTCCTTCCTGACCCCAGATACTGGCAATCGGATTTCTTCCTGGATCAATACTCTCTCTCTAATAATCCAGGATAACCGTGAATTCTCTTTTTAATTAGAAATAAATTCAGTCCCCTTTTAAAGTTATTTATCGAATCCGCTGTCACCACCTCCTCTGGTAGAGAATTCTACAGATTAACCACCCTTACTGTGAAGAACCCTTTTCTTTCTTTGAGGTGGAATCTTTTTACTTCTAACCTCAAGGGATGTCCTCTTGTCAGTTGAAAACCTCTTGGCACAAAAAGCTCCCTTGACAAATCTTTATACTGACCCTGGATGTATTTATATAAGGTAATCATATTTCCTCTTAGACGCCTTTTTTCTAGAGAAAATAAGCTTAATTTAGTTAGTCTTTCTTCATAACTTAGCCCCTCCATTCCCCTTTTTAGTTTTGTTGCCCTCCTCTGTACCTTTTCCAGCTCTAAAATGTCCTTTTTATGAAGTGGTGCCTAAAATTGTACTCCATATTCCAAATGAGGGTGTACTAGAGATTTGTATAGTGGCAGAATTATATTTGCTTCCCTTGCTTCTATACCCTTCTTAATACATGCTAATATTTGATTTGCCTTTGCAGATGCTGCTTGGCATTGATCACTGTTACCTAGGTGGTTGTCCACAACTAATGCCAAATCCCTTTCATTATATGATACCCCTATGTTTGGTCGATTAAGATTATAAATTGCATGGCTATTTTTTCTAGCCTGATGCATAACTTTACATTTATTCATATTAAATCACATCTGCCATTTAGATGCCCATTCCTCAATTTTATGTAAGTCTCTTTGGAGGGAAAGCACATCATTATCTGATGTAATTACCTTGTACAACTTTGTGTCATCAGCTAAAATGGAGACACTACTTTCCAGTCACACCTCTAAGTCATTAATAAATATGTTAAAAAGGAGAGGGCCTAATACTGAACCCTGAGGAACCCCACTTACCACATTAGTCCAATCTGAGTAGCATTTCAGAGAGTGAACATGATCAGTTAAGCAAGGCCATAACAACCCATTGAGAAACAGCCAATAGAAAATGAGACCATCCTCATTTCGACAGTAAAACATGGAGGTTAAATGTCAATTAATTAGCGTTTAGGGGTCCGATATGCGATCAGACTCGCTATCCTGCAATGCAAAATAATAATAATGAATGAAGGAAATGTTCTAATCCATGTGAGTGGCCATGATATGTATTAACTCGTGGATTCTCGAGATTTATATAAAATCAAAATTACACATAAAAAAAAATTTTTTTGATTGCAGAGTTACGAGTTTGAGGCAGTTGTGCAATTAATTATAATGTCTTTCATCGCTTTCCCCGTCATTTAAAGTGCAGTATTGATTTTTTACTTGCATTTACAGTGATTCTGTTACAACCCACAGATTTCAGGACCACACTACCCCAATTCTTCCAGGTTGTGACTTTTTGTGTTCAAGATCTCAGAATCCAGCAGACAATTCAGATGACAGCATCATTTCTTCAGAGGCGGGCACCATAATTTATTTGGATCTAGGAATCACTCACCCTTTACCCTTGATTAGTACAAGTAGACACTGACACCCTCTTTATTTAGTTTGTCCAAAATCAGACTGGCTTTATTTTTCCTCCCAATTTTTTTTTTTACAAAATCACAAAACACCATCCCAAAATAAAGAACTTCCCACACAATATGCCCTCCATGTTACTATCTACCCACCCACAGTAATAATTGCTAGATTTCATCTTCAAGAATGAATTCAGTGATCTACTACTGGCCGATCGCAGGGCCATATAAATTCCTGCAGAAATGTACCCCTTTGTCACATAAGTGACTGCAGTAGTTTTTCTATAATTCTAGCATCCTAGAGACTACTTCCCAAAATTAATTACTGTGGCCACCACTACACTACACAGAAATACAATCAAGTCTTTGTCCCCTCAACAAGTCTCTTGTCTACTGTAATAGCCTCTGACATTACTATTCAGTGTGCCAGGGTTCCAAATAACAGAGTTACTTGTGGGGGTGCAGGGGAGCCCCAGAATCAGTTTACAACAGTTTAAACCCCCTTGCGAGTCCTATCTGGTACCCGTAGGATTTTCTTCTACATTTGACATCTACAGATGTGAAAATATTTGCGGACTTGAGGAATTGTAGCAATTGAATAGCGATTTGTGATTGCATCTCTTGCGGACTTGAAAGATCAAAGGCATAGATGGGTTGTAAGTTACGGTTGTAACAATTACAGGGATTTTCTGCCATTAACATGTAGATCGTTTGTGGATTGCAAAAAGACGCCAATTGAATAGCAAATTAATTTACGAACTACATTATGGGCTCCCGTAAGCTACAATTTCTCAATTAAATGTGCCCCTAAGTGTTCCTTAGCATGTGTTTGTTTCAGTGTATGTTCAGGGTATCTTCTTTTAATATATTAAACAGTCCATGATGGCTATTGAAAGCTCTGTCTTTGATGCCACTTACTCATTGTAGATAAAAACTTCTCTCATATATGGAAGTTTATCTGCAGAAGCCAAAATGGTAGCACCTACATGTAATGAACAGGGCCTGATTGGACTGTTGGGGACAGTGGCCTGTGCATGGGATGGCAAGAGTTACCCTGTTTATTACTATGGTTATGCATTTTGTGTTGCTTATGCTTTTAAAACTATTATGATTATGTTACAGTGTGAATATGTGTTCCTCAAGGACAAGGGAGCTATGGGGTACCATAATAACTTATATGCATAGTAACAGAGATGTACCACTCTAAACACTGAGCAAGGGAGCAGACACTTCATAAAGCAAATTCATTCCCAGTTGTTAACATATGATGACTCACCAGGCCCCACTTGAGCAAACGCAGGGTGGCAGCACATAGGTACTACACAAAGATCAAGGAGACTTAAGTGCCATCAATTGCTATTGTCTGGTGGGTCCTTGAGAGCTAGAGGATTCTTCAGAAGATCCTTGTACTCATATACATGTCTAGGCTATTCAAAGTATGGCCATGAGTAAACTGTGACAACACAGGATCTGAATTAGGTTACACAGGCACAGAGCCAGATGCCCCCTACACAAAGGAGATATTATCTTAAGCGCATTACCAGATTAGGGTCCTTGACCCACTGCAGAGAGAACATGACATAATTTTATATACATGTTTCCCCCACATGGGCACTCACCATTTAGGGACAATTTGTATACTAAAGGACGGGGCTTACTGTGATTGGCCTGCCTGTGGCTCGAAAACTGTATATATGTTGCTTGTTCTCAATAAAGGGTAGTCAGTTCTTTTTCCACATAAACAAGGTATGAAAATATTGATTGTGTGCCTGCATCCTACGTGAGGAGTGGTCCTGTTCTGAGACCACTGATATCCTGTCTGCATTATGATCTGCACATATTCTTGGGCGTTGTCTCTATTCTGAAGCCATCTTTTGTGCCAGAGGTGGAAAAACTCCATGGACTTGTTGGGGTAGGTTTGAACAGGTTCTTATCAAGCCCCATTGAAAAAGAAGGTTGTGACACTACATAAGCATAATTGCATATGAAATATATTAGAGGATTATCATAGTTCATATAAGAATATGATTGCAGTGAGGCTTTCAATTTATGTGAGTGCTGCCTGCACTGGGGGGCTTCAGTTCATTGAGGTATCCTTGAATGCCAACATGTACTGTGACATACTGAAGCAGAGCATTATCCCCTCCCTTCAGAGACTGGGCCGCAGGGCAGTATTCCATCATGATAATGACCCCAAACACACCTCCAAGACGACCACTGCCTTTCTAAAGAAGCTGAAGGTAAAGGCGATGGACTGGCCAGGCATGTCTCCAAACCTAAACCTTATTGAGCATCGATGGGGCATCCTCAAATGAAAGGTAAGGGAGTGCAAGGTCTCTAACATCCACCCGTGGAAGAGGACCTCAGTGGCAACATGTGAACCTCTGGTGAACTCCATGGCCATGAGGGTTAAGGCAGTGCTGGAAAATAATGGTGGCCACACAAAATATTGACACTTTGGGCCCAATTTGTTCATTTTCACTTAGGGGTGTACTCACTTTTGTTGCCAACAGCTTAGACATTATTGGCTGTGTGTTGAGTTATTTAGAGGGGACAGCAAATTTACACTGTTATACAGGCTGTACACTTACTACTTTACATTGTAACAGAGTGTCATTTCTTCAGTGTTGTCACATGAAAAGATATAATAAAATATTTACAAAAATATATGAGGGATGTACTCACTTTTGTGATATACTGTATATATATATATATATATATATATATATATATATATATATCCTCCCCTAGAGGATGGTGCCAAGTAAAGTAGTGTAAAGAGTTCTTGACAGGAGTGACAGAGTTAAACTTCTAAAGAACTCCTAATTGTTGCAGGTGCAACTTCACTTTAAAGCCTGGAAAGCAGACATGGTGGAGTGGAGTGAGTACCTGTGTGAGACAGTCAGGTAGACTGGATCCTGGGAGCTGAGCTGAAATAAGCTCTGAAGTGAGACAGTCAGGAAGACTGCTTATAATACAGATTAAAGTACAGAGAGACACTGGCAAGCAAGATGGATTGCCTGGAGAATACAGCCAGCAGCCTAAGAAGAGGCACTGAGTATTTCTGTGTGACCTGAGAGGAGAACGAGACAGAGCTCCTGAACAGGACCTACCAGGACTTACAGAGCAACAGAGGAAGTTGCCAGTAAGAGGAACAGTCTGTGAAACTGCAACAACACTTAACTGAGAGACTGTTTGCTTTAAAAGTGGAGGACCTAGAAAGGATCCATTGCAGCTGAGAAGCTGAAAGAGACTGAACTTAAAGGTACCACCCCTCTGTGTTAACAGATGTTTATTTTATGCTGAAGTTAAACTATTGTTTATTTTTGAAAGCCTTTATTAAATCAAAGCTAAAAGTATATCAGACTCCGTGGTTTATGGGACAATCACAGGAGCAACCAGTAGCCAAAGGCCGCCCCTGTCACAATATATATAAAACATAAAAACATATTAAATAACAATAAGAATTACTGAACCCAAAGGATGGTCAGGGAAATCATGACAGAATGCATCGCACTCCACTACACAATGATGTATTTCTTCCAATTCCAAAAAGGCCCAGGCCAAGGGTATTAGTGTGTTTAGATGAAGATATATTGGGGCTACATTTTAAAATGTAGCCCGTAATTCCAAATTTACGGGTTACATGTATTAAATTAGCCCTGTAACGTAGCTTGCAGTGGACTTGCGTGTTATAAAGCAGCAAGGCCGAGAAAAGCCTACGTGTTGAGCAATGTTGAACTTCGGGGCCTGTAAATCCTTTGAACTGTCAAGCCTGTAATCTCCATCTGAACCCGTAACTACGTGATTGCTTAATTGTTTGTGTTTTAGCCCGCAACTCCGATGGACAATAACTGGTTTTCGATTTAGCGTCTCTCGATCGTAACTCGCAGGACTTCTAATTTAATAGCGAAGTAAAATTTAAAGCACGCAGCTCTTACGAGCTACCTGTTGGACTTAAGAGGCTCCAATTATTGAGGAAGTATATGTAGTGAATATATATCTCTATGCAGATAAATGTATGTATTTACAGTGAGGGAAAAAAGTATTTGACCCCCTGCTGATTTTTAATGTTTTTCCACTGACAAAAAAAAGATCAGTTTATAATTGTAAGGGTAGGTGTATTTTAACATTTAGAGACAGAATAACAAAAAAAGAAAAAAGAAAAACATATGTAAAAAAATGTATAAATTGATTTGCAGGTCAATGAGTGAAATAAGTATTTGATCCCCTATCAATCAGCAAGATTTCTGGCTCCCAGGTGTCTTTTATACAGCTAACAAGGTGAGATTAGGAGCACTCTCTTAACCTCCATGTATTATGGGGTCCTCAATGATACCCATGGGACCCTAAATAATAAAAAAGAACCCGAAACGGACCTTATCAATCTGAGCATTCTGATTCGTTAAAACACTTTCCACTCGGAAGAGGCAAAAGGCATCGATGATAATCTCTGGATGGGTATTTAGGGTAGGTAAGTATAGAAATTCTCTTCATACAGGGCTAATTTTATTTTATTATTGAATGTACTTTATTTTATTTATTTTACTATATGTATTTTTTTTAATCTTTAATTTTCTGTATTTTTTTGTAATTTAGAATAGTTTTATTTTGTGTGATTTAGTTTAGTGTAATAGTAGTGCTTTTTTATCCAATGGTGTATTTTCTTATATTTTATTTTACTTCTGAAGCCATGGGGTTTCTTGAGGACTACATAGACCTCCATGGTATTAAGGGTTAAGTAGTAATAAGAGTACATTTAAGGATACCACAGGTACCCTTTAAGTACATCCATGATAGTAACAGTTAATTACAATAGCATGGGGGTCATTAAAAGATACCTATGGTCATAGGGGTTAATTATTAGGTATTATTATGGTCATTTAAGGACCCCTGTGTTAGCTAGGGTTAATGTTAAAATACCATGAGGGCCTTTAAGAACCCCTAAGGTATGGGGTTAATTATTACATGTCACATGGCATAGGGTTAACAGTAGGACCTCCATGGCATACATCATAGACTTACTGTAGGTTTATATTAGGCATAGGTTTATATTGCAGTGAGCTCTGATCCATAATAGTGCCTCTTTTTTTGTTTGTTGCATATGAGAATGACCCTTATAGTCTAGGATTTGCTGTTTCTCCTGTTCAGGGTAGAATTGACTGGTATTTCAGGACTGGATCACTTTTTTGAGTGTTTTTATACTGCAGGTTATTTCTACCTCTGGATTTTCATGTCCAGAGAACTAGCCTATAAAGGTTAGTTTGTCTCTGATTGAGCACCTCTATTTTTGTTAGTTGTATATGTGTCCGGTTGGAATGGGGCCCATTGTCATTGGTCATTGAGTTGTTGGCAAGTTCCCTACAATTCCTATGGGGCAGGATCGTCGAACAATTCTCCAAAACCTTGCAAATAAGGAAACCTAGCCTTGTTGCATTGTACTATTTAAAAGGCATAATGGGGTATATTTATTAAATTAGAGAAAATTATGGGGTAATAAAGTAGAGTTAAACATCCTGATTTCCTATATTTTCTATATGGGATATTTATCAAAAAAAGTTCAAATGTATCCCCTTGATAAATAGGCATTTTATGTTGTACCTCCTCTTACTTTTGCATATAGCTGCTTGGATGTATTATTGGAGTTATCTGCAGCAGAACAAGCAAATACTAATTTCACTCTATAGATTCCTAGTTAGACCTCAACTAGAAAAATGTGTCCAGTTCTAGATACTGTATCTTCATAAGGATATTAACAAATTAGAAACAATTTAAAGAAGGAAAATTGAAATATGCATGATCTAAAACATTATCAAGAAGTAGCTGCCTCGAACTAACCTGGTTGACCCAGTTTTAGATAGGGTTTTATCTTTGTAATTCCATGGAAGGATTTACTAAAGCAATGCAGGTGCGTATACAGGTGCAATAGCCCTGGGTAGATGTTGATCCAGCTTCTCATCTCATTGTGCAATTTACTAAAGCCTTTTTCCCTTGGAACAGCTAGCTGTTCGCCGCTTATAGCCGGTTATCATGAACATGGCGTATAATGGGCATGTTGAGGTTTGTTATGGTCGTATTACATGTGGCTACGATGAAATCTAAATTCTGCATATTTACTAAAGAAAAAAATCTTGTTTTTCAACTATTAGGGCACTCCTAGGCTCCCACCACAAGGCATGAGTCGTGGGGAGGGAGGAAGGGCTTGAAGACCCTAGATTAGGTACACATTATGCAGTAGGTAGTGCCTATTTTATTAATGTAGTGCTGGTAACAATACACAGGCATTTTTCAATTTCACCCGGTTTGAATTGTTGTTGCTATTATTTACATATTGCCAATCATTGCATTTTTGCCAGCCAATATGTGTGCCGATGGAAGGAGCTATTAAATTGTGTGTGCTTGACCGTTTATGCAGTATTCCATTTGTGATGTGTAAAGGGGTGGATACACACTGATGCATTGAGCATTACTGTGCCTCAATGCTCTGTATCGAGGACCTAATTATAATACCAGTGATTTAGGCCATTACATAGAGAACTAAGTAGAGATAATGTGCGATGTGCCGCTGTAGATCATGGCTTATGATGAGTAAGATTATTAAAATTTCATCCATGTTGCAAAAAAAAGTTATGAGGAGGATTTGTTTAACATTTCTGCCATCTTTATATTACCAGTTAAATTATCAGAGTTTCCTAGAAAGCCAAGCATAACTCTTCAAGATATCACAATCAATGAAATATATATAAAAAAAAAAAGAACATTGTTATGACAAACAAATAAAAAGTAATAAAAATTAATATATTTTTTTGTGTGTACAGTTTTATGTGCTTATGGCAAAATATATATGTTCTTAAATTTGTTTTTATTGTTTGTATATATACGGTTCAAAAGAATAATCAATATTGTCTTATGTGAATCTATGGATCTCTGGGTTTATCAGCTTGTGTGTGTATATCACTGGCAATACTATGTAATCATAAGTGGCAAAGTAAATTTCTAATGTGCTTGTAAATAGATCCTGCTACTCTTTTCTATATTTGAAATCTTGCATTATAATGCACCAATTGGAAGTAAAATTAACAGTTTTTCTTAGTGCATCCCCAGCTATGTTTTTTTTTTCCTGCTATTTATTACATGTTTGTTATTTTGTGCTTCTCTTTTCAGTCAAACAGTTTCTAATTGTAGTATAGAAATGTATGGATTTTAGAGAGTCTATAGTGTATGATGGGGAAAATGGCAATACAACTTAATGATTAACACAATCCTAGGATAGTAAATCATGACATTTTTAGATTACAGGTTCCCAAGCTGTATCCATTGGACAACACTGGTCAGTCAACTTCATTCAAGAGGTTCTTCAAAAAACGATGAAGAAAAATAGTACAGAAGCTCTGCGAATCTAGATTTTACTGTTTGTGATTTCACATTCTACATCTTATATAGCACAAGGAATGAATATTGTTTAACAATGTGCAGAAAAATCATCAAGTCAAGTCAAGATCAAGCAAGACATCAAGTCGTCATGGAAGATGAAAAGATTGTGAGCCAATGTAGTACTGTAGATGATTTCTTAGTAATTGTTGCAGATAGATTGTTGGCTTTTGCACAAATGAAATGGCAGATCAGCTGATTGGCACTGCAGTATTTCTACTAATATCCCTTTCAGGTTTTCGCAAAAGCCACTATTAACTAGGAAATAAATGATTAGCCAATATATTCCACATTTATAATTTGCAATATACATTATAGTTCATCATTTCTCCAAGTTTGGTTCCTGACAAATATTCTTCATATTTTGCATCAATTTCTTGGCTCTGAGCTTCTGAGAAATACATTTTCCACTCTCCAACAACACCTGGAAAAAAACACAACATTAAACATTATGTACGGTATCTTAATAATAATAATATTTTGGTAAAGAAGAAACCAAGCTTTGCTAATTTTGTAAAAGTGTGCATGCTAATATAGGACTCCTAAACTTGCCAGATCTTAGTAAAAATGCCCCATATGATAACATAGCAATGGAGAGCTTCTGTAATAAATCTGACCTTTTTCTGATTTTAACCTTATTTACCTTTCCTAAAGATAATTTGTCCATATTCGCCATGAGTTTCTTTGGATCTTTCCTTCATAGACTCGAATGTGCCTTTCTCTGCAATGTGTTGAATTTGATTCTTAGTTAGAGAGAAGCCAAAGAAATCTGATATGTTCTTTACTGTGGCATCCAAATCCTACAAAGAGATGAGAATAAAAACAAAGGTTGTGAATTTAAGTAATAAAAATATTTTAAAATAATCTCTTCATTAACTGTATTAGGTTTGCTGGTGGTCGAATTAAAAAGTGAGTCTTGCAGATATTGGCTTATAAATCAAGCATTCAACATTGGGGGGGATTTACTAAAAGATCGCAGGTGCTGATGCTTTTCAGCTCATCATGTGATTTATGAAAACCCCCTTCTACCATGTTAGCTCCTAGCTCATAGCAGCTGATCGCAAGTTGTAGTGATAGGGTCTGTTATGGGCATGTTATGGGCATGTTAACTGCATCGACCATAAATATGTAATTCGTCTGAATTTACTAAACATTTTACCTTGCTTATTACTGCCCCGATACTGGTATTTAGCATTGCATGTTTCAACCCTGCGTTAGGTATATATTTTATATGTAAATGAAATAATATAACCAATATTCACAGAGACCTGAGAAGAGCTAATGCGCAATGAGGCACGCTAGATTGTGGCTTGTTACATGTCCTCTTAGTAAATTCCCCCATTGCTGCAAATTTAACATTAATTTAAATATATGTTACCATGCTTATTTTGGTATTCAGTGCATTTAAAACATTTTTAAAAGGAAACTTTTAAAGTAAAATTATGCATTGTCATTAAACAGTGACGTTCCTGATTCCTTGCTCTGCAATGGCGAGCTATTTTTTTTATAGTTGTTTAAAATGCTTTTATGGCACTCAAACTGGTAATTCAAGTTGGCCCTAAACAGGACTCTGCGCCACCATTATGCTTATAGGCATATTGGATTTCTTTGCTCTGTTTGTTGATGTATAACACTATTAACAAATACCATGTTCCTTTAACCCAAAGGCAAAATCTAAATAATAATGAATAATAATCTGACCTTCTTCATATCCTCGAAGGTTATTATAAAAACACCTTCATCATTTATATGCTTGTTCCAGGCAACAGCGTGGTCAAAATAGGATCCCCAGACAACTGAAATAATTAAAATGTTAGAGTCAATACGTCATTTCCAAGTTTGGTGAAAGAACTCTCAAATTAAATTGTTTTCATTATATGTAAAGTAAACTATGTTAGACAAAAGTCAGAAAAGAATATTAAAGAACTAAGAGCTGGATGATGGTTGTGTGTGTTTATAGTTATCCGAGGAGGGAGAGGTGGGAGAGGAAAGACCAGGGAAAAGTCCAGTGTATGTTTGATAATAGGATAAAATTGAAATTGACAACACACGGCTTCCCCTTCACTGACCCAGAAGCAGACACCTTACATCATTCACTGCAACAATTGCTCTGCAGAAATGTAAATCCCTCTCACACACACACAACTTCACCAATGTATCATGTATCCCTCTGGGTCCTGCAGAGGCATCAAACATTATTGTTTTCTATTATCAGGATATGACTTTTATCCTGATAAATTATGCTCTTAGTAAGACTCAAAGTTTTCAAGTATATATTTAAATATATATGTTGTACATATATACAGTAGGACGTGGGTTCCTTGCTCACTGTGCCTTAGGGAGTACAGCTACACCTCACTGACGAGGTCCACAGAGGCCAAAACGCGTCTGAAGGTTGCTGTTTCTCCTGTTCAGGGTAGAATTGCCTGGTATTTCGGGGCTGGGTCACTCTAGTGAGTGGGACTAGACTGATATACTACAGGATATTTCTCCCTGTGAAGTGCACCACACATGAGCTAAAAGAGGCTGCTCTCTGAGTAGGTAACCAGACCTATAAAAAAAAAAACACTGAGGTATTTTTCATTCTCAGATGAGCACCTCTACTCTATTATGCATACATTTCAATAGCTGTCATAAATGTAAGAAAATAAAGCTAGATTTGATAGAATAATGTTGCTGTTTTGTAAAGCACATACAATGGGGTCTTATCTATTAAATACCTATACTCCATTGCAATAAATGGATTACTAAAGTATGGCTATAAATTTTACAGACCTGCATTCAATGGAACTATATATATATATATATATATATATATATATATATATATATATATATATAAATATATATATATATATATATACACATTATACATATATAATACAGTTAATTTCAAATATTTCACAATATAACTGTAAGGGAATTATACAAAATTATAAAATGGCAATTTATTGTAATAAACAATGTTGATAGTGTCCATCTGTCAGATGTGTTATCTCTGTGTTCAAAGTTTATGCACTGAACCATAAGCAGATATCGACTATTGCTCTGCGATAATTCATTTTCATGTATCTTGATTTATACTGGTTTTATATTCTATAAATTGATTTATGTATTAATCACTAAATGTCATGAGCCACAAAAAATGACCTAGAAACTGCTCGCACCAACACTCCAGCATATTAGTATATTTTGTGAACCCATTTGCCTACAGATCAGGGGTGCACAAGTTTAGTCCTGGAGATTTGATGATATCCCTGCTGAATCCTGAATTTGATGATATCCCTGCTGCGCACAGGTGGGTCAATTGCTTCTTCAGTCATCCTGATTGACTCACCTGTGCGCAGAAAGGATATCTTCAAATCAAGGCTTGTGTGTGGCCCTCCAGGACCGAACTTGTGCACACTTGCTATGGATGAAAGTCTATTTAAGGATATAGGGGATTGGACATAGATAACAACAGTAATTAAACTGTATATATCATCCGTGTTATACAGTTGTGCTCAAAAGTTTTCATACCCTTTGTGAATTGGTAATGTATGTACCATTTTTAAAGAAAACATGAGTGAGCAGGCAAAACACATTTCTTTATTTCTTATGGGATTCATATTCAACTGTAGGTTATAACAGAATGGCACAATCATTAAACAAAACATGGCAACAAAGGGAAAAATTAAATGACCCTGATCAAAAGTTTGCATACCCTTAGTTCTTAATACTGTGTATTGGCCCCTTTAGCATCAATGACAGCGTGACGTCTTTTTAATAGTTGTCTATGTTATCTTATCTTATTCTTGCAGGTGGTATAGCTGCGCTTTCGTCTTGGCAAAATGCCTCCAGGTGAAGTCTTTGATCGTCTTGCATGAACTCCCCAGTTTGATATCTCCCCAGAGTGACTCGATGAAATTAAGGTCAGGAGACTGTGATGGCCACGCCACAACCTTCACCTTTTTCTGCTGTAACCACTGGAGTGTCAACTTCGCCTTATGCTTAAGAGTCATTGTCATGCTGAATAGTCCAAGAGCATCCCATGAGCAGCCTTTGTGCAGAAGAATGCAAATTGTCTGCCAGTATTTTCTGATAACATGCTGCATTCATCTTGCCATCAATTTTTACAAGATTTCCTGTGCCTTTAGATCTCACCCCCCCACACCAAAACAAAAACAAAAAACATCAGTGAGCCATCATATTCTTCACATTGAGGATGGTATTATTTTCACTATAGGCCTTGTTGACCCCTCTCCAAACATAGCGCTTATGGTTGTGACCTTAAAGCTCTATTTTGGTCTTGTCACTCCAAATTACAGTGTGCCAGAAGCTGTGAGGCATGTCAAGGTGTTGTTGGGCATATTGTAACCAGGATTTTTTGTGGCATTGGCGCAGTAAAGTTTTTTTTTTGGCAACTTCACCATGCAGCTCATTTTTGTTGAAGTATTGTATGTGATCCTTGAAACAACCACACCATCTTTTTCCAGAGCAGCCTGTATTTCCACTGAGGTTATCTGTGGGTTTCTCTTTGTATTCCAAACAATTAATCTGGCTGAAATCTTTCTTGGTCTACCTGACCTTTGTTTTGTATCAAGAGATTTTCCACCTCTTAATAAGTGATTGGACATTTTTCAAGGCTTTGGATATCTTTTTATATTCTTGTCCATCTTTATGAAGTTCCATTACCTTGCTACGCAGGTCTTTTCTGCTCCCCATGGCTCAGTATCTAGCCTGCTCAGTGCATCCACGTGAGAGCTAACAAACTCATTGACTATTTATACACAGACACTAATTGCAATTTATAAAGCCACAGGTGTGGGAAATTAACCTTTAATTGCCATTGTAACCTGTGTGTGTCACCTTGTGTGTCTGTAACAATGCCAAACATTCAAGGGTATGTAAACTTTTGATCAATGCCATCTGGGTGATTTCTGTTATCATTATGATTTAAGAAGGAGCCAAACAACTATGTGATAATAAATGGCTTCATATGATCACTATCCTTCAATAAAGTACAGTTGTTTTGCATTATCAGTCATATTTTTAAAATAAATGTCAACATTTCACAATTTCTGCCAAAGTATGCAAACTTTTGAGCACAACTGTAATTTATTTTTTGTATTATTTATTTGCCAGCTAACTAGACATCACAAAGGGAAGTTAAAGTTGAACCTTTGCACTGGAATAGTCACGTAATAGTCAGACAGTGCCCTCTCTGCAGGGAATACTTTGAGTTGTAGTATTGCTATTACTTTTTACAGTATTATTTCAGTCAATTCTACAAGAAAGGTGTATAGTGATTAAACAATAATGATAGAATGTAACTTTGCTTTAGCCTCTCTAAAACTGCATTGAAGTCTAATGTGAAAATGCACACACTGCATCAATAATGATGCAAAATACTGACCATCTGAGGGCAGTACTTGGCAAACAAAGACATTAATATTTTTTAATACCATTATGTCCAGAAATTTAAGGATAACATTTGAGGTATCACATGGTCATTTGATCTCAGTCTCACTTTTTTTTTACCTATACTTCTTGCAAATAGATTCTCAAAAACAGTCAAGGGGTTTTCAGAGGCTGTGCTCGCTGTTTTCTATGAAGATCAACTGTGAACATCGAAAGAGCCTATTGTCTAACTCAAAAAGAGCTCCAAGTAAGTTAACTATGTTGAGAATTTTAGAAGTTATCTTTAATAGAGCGGTTGAGTTCAAGCTGTAAACATTCTGATAGTTAAAATTGATTAATAACAAAAATAAAATACCATTTCCACTTATGTAGTCCTGAAAATAGGTATCCCAGGAACTGTAGGTAGGAAGCCCTGGGTTGCTATTATAAAAATGAAATAGCGACACAGCCGTGTCTTTTGGATTCCGAAACACCACCAGCATCTGTGAGAATTGAAAAAAAAGTTATATTTGTATGAAATATTTCATATTTAAAGGCATATTGAAGTTCCATATTTTCTTTAGACTCTTTTTCGTGAACTAAAAATGGTACTTTACTAAAATGTACTTTTTTTCCCCAGAAATATTTTGTTAAGTACCTTTAAGGCACCACATTTATAGTAAAAAACAGATGGAGTAGCTATGATACTTTTTACTAGCTAACTAAGTAGAGTTATAAAGCAACGCTGCACAGCACACAGCCAGACTCCAGCATTAGGCTAAAGTTAACAAATCATGCTGGAAAACATGTATATCACATATTATAATTGTCAAACTGTGAGGGCTCGCAATGAGCGCCGAAAGTCCACAGAGGAGCAAAAGCTTTACATTGTGTGGCAAACAGCATTGCCATGCCTTAAAACTGTATTGCCGTCATTTTTGACGGCCAAGTCGCTAGTATATATATATATATATATATATACTGCATATAGAATATGGGTATGGATGATGAGAGAAATAAATAGTTATAACAGGTCAAATGTGTGAAGTACAGACATACTGGAGAAGCTCAATTAATCATTAGAAATACCATATATATTTATAGTATACTTTAATGAAGAACTAAATGTTGTTAAACATTAAAATAAAAGAGAAATAAAAACATCCTTTAAGCATTATACACAATTATGCTTTATTGTGGGAGTCATATTTTTGTGTCTATAATAGGTCACATGGGATGTAGTTATGAAAGAAAACCCAGCATTGATCTGCACAAAAAATGTTTTTTTGTATATAATGCTTAATAAATTAAAGGGCTGTGTATGTTATTAAAAGCATCTACATTCTGAAAATAGGAAAGTTTGAAAGTGTGGTGGTTCTTTTAAGTAATATATGAAATTATGGCACCTTTACCATCTCTTTTGAAGTTTTATAAGTTACCATTATATGTGGGTTTATCTTTGTTGTTACTTAAGAGGGAATATGGGTTCTGAGACCAGCTCAGCTGTATTCTTACAGCTCATACCTTTATGCACTTTTGGAACATAGTTAATAACATTTGTTTTTAATTATAATGCAGGAAAGAGAGTGGGCATCTGATATTTAAATGATGGAGGTGGTTTTAATATACGAGCCCCTTCTAAGATATAACAACATGATATGTAGAAGTTTATTCTTCTAATTTGTGCACATGAAACTATTCCCAGCACATAGAACCAACGCCACATTGAACTATCAATTAACATATAGCTTAATTTCCTATCTCTTATAATAGTTGTCAAACTGCAAGACGTCGTCACGCTTTGCAAGGTGCGTTCGACTTAGTCGATGAGCGCCGATGAGCGCTAAAGGTGCCAATCGATGCCAGCCTCACAAAGCGAGGTGAGATGTTAAACTGTAGCACTTATGCCATGAGCGCCAAAGGCGCTCATCGCTGTGAGCCTCGCGAAGCGAGCTGTTAAACTGTAGCACTTAGCCGATGCAAGCCTCGCACAGCGAGGCAAGACGTTGAAATAGACGCGGGACTTAGAAAAAAAAAAGATACGAGACACAAAATTTTTCGAGTTTAGCGGCCAAACCAAAAACCTGAAAAACACACTAAATACACCCAAAAAAATTACAAAAACATCACAAACAGCATGGGGCAACAGCCAGGACATCTGTGAGTGAGGTGGAACGCAAATTTAACTTGATTTAGACAATATTAGCCACTCAAAAATTGCCTAAGTGAGGAAAAAAATAGCAGCCGAAAAAAATGTAAAACAAGGCTACACAACCCCGGACCACGCGAAACACTGCCCAACGTGTAGCACTTTACACATCACACTATGACCTACAAGATACACTATTACAAAAGCCGTAAAATGCTCACAAGACGCGTACCACATTAATAACATTACGACTATACAATGCCACTTTACACAATAAACCAAGGGCACTAACACTCACAATGTATATACTATGCAGACGCAAAATACAAACAGATTGTTAGCTCTTCAGTCTATTGCTCGCTGCATATATCAATTATAAATAATTAAAGTATATTAATTGAATTAAGAAATCCTTCATTATTACTTAACTACATATACATAGAAATATATATCTCTCAGAGGACCAAAAGTACACGTCAGGAAGGCGCTCATTGAAAGGCATGCGATGAGTGCCGAAGGCGCTCAGCACAAGCCTCGTCATGAGCACCAAAAGGTCCTGAAGCTCACAATGAGCACCGAAGGCGCTCATTGTGAAGCATGCGATGAGCACCGAAGGGGCTTAGTGCAAGGCTCTCAATGAGCACTGAAGGTCCTCACAGTACAAAACGGTTTCAATTATCTCTCCAACAGCATTCCCAAGGCTTCAAATTTTATTGCCCTGTTATTTTTGACAGGCAAGTCGCTAGTTTAATATGCAAAGTTATTTTTATTTTTTCAACTTTTAAATGCATTTGGCCATTATCTATTCTAGTTCTTCCAAAGAGTCCCTTTAAGAGGTGATTCCTTTTAAGAGTTAGTTTTAATATATACAATTATTAAATCAAGAAGCTTCTTCTATGCTGAGGAGATTTGTCTTAATCGCATCTCTCTGCACTCTGATTCTGTGATTGCAGCAATGGAGATTTGGGCAATACTTTTGAGCCCTCGCTCAAATGCATGGTCTTCAGGGGTCTCAAGGATACCCCTTATTTATTTATTTTTAACCCATTACCTACCCATTACAGCAGGGTAAGGTTATGTTTTTTTTTTAATCTAATGTTGTTTTTTATTTTTTTTTGTTCCAACTATCCCTCTATATTGTAAATGGAGCTGTGATCCTGATCACGATTAGGATCAAGCACATACTTAGTACAGCCAGCATTGGGAAATGAGTCCGTGTTTGTAGGTGGTAACCTATCACTGCATTGTACCATGTCATAGGGCTCATTTTAATAAAATAAATACTTCTAGGAAATCAGGTGAAACCTGAGGATGTGCTGAACTGCTACGTGCCACAATAGAGAGTGACATATTTGCTCAGTTTCTGTAAATTTTCCTCACAAAATGATTTTATGCATTGCTGTATAGGTGGTAAAAGAACCATAATAATAGCAAATAACTCAGGTTAACATTTGATCAAATGAGTAGCTAGCATAAGTCTTTATTCAAAATAAATATTGTTTAATACTTTATTTGTAGTGTTAATAGCAGGATATAATATAACATGTTTGCAAAATATTGTTATGGCCACCATAATATGGTTATAAATAAACCATTTTTAGTTTGGGCTTCATAATTATATTAACAGGAGTTTGGTGCCCTGAGCTTTAAAGTATTGCATTGTAATCAGTGCTTTACCGGTAACTGTCCATTAAAAAAAAAAATCTATATTTAGTGTGGCCAACATTGAAATATTTTCTGTTGAGTCAGATAAAATAATAGTCCCTAGTTGTGGAAATATAAATCCAAACAGTTTCTCTCAGGTAAATTACATACTCAGTAAAGCAAAACATATATGCGGTTGGGAGCGCGATTAAACACTAATCTCCATATTAATCCTTATATAGACTTGCAACATCATTACTCAATATAAATCAGATGAAACTAAATATATTTCCCAGTCTCAACTGAATGTTGCAGTTTCAAGGTGTCTGTATCTGTTACTTAGTAAGTTGTATTATGCTGACCAGATGGAATATCAAGCTGACAGTACACAAAATGGCGTATCTATTCTCGTAAAATAATTTTACAATATTCCCACTGTGTTTATTTTCAGTGCAAAAAAGTCTCTTTTTTTATATGTAGAACAATAAGGGAAAACAATATTTTTGTCACTGAATAACTAATTCAATTACAGCTTCTATTGCAATCATGTTACTTAATAAATGGCACATACAAATGTAATTTAGAATATATGAACTGAAATTTGCACTATAATACATGGTAATTAGCCAAATATGAGATAATGGCGCTGCTTGGCTAGAGGGTAACCATAAACTAGGGAACACATATTGAACATGCATTATAATATTATTATTGCTTTTGACTCAAAAAAGAGAGGTACAACTCTTGAAAGCTTGTCACTATAACTAAAATGTTTGTCCAATAACAGTTATCAGCATAATCCACAATACTGATTATTCATTAGATTTCCGGAAATTCACGGCTACCCCACTCCTCATAAACATATCTCACAAACTGCAGTGAGGTTAATATTGCTACAAGTTTGCTTTGAAAACCAGTCACCTATTTGCCACCACTTTTTAGTACATTAGACTCAATATGTTGGTACACACTACATAAATTGAATTTAAACAACTTTGTCATTCATAATCCTTTCTTTTTATGGAAACCTATCACTGAGCCTTTTGCCTATTTGTAACATGTATTAGCACCTTACAGTGGAGATATATTTTCCGTTATATTTCTAATTAGAAATATCTATTCACTAGTGTGTTGTCTTAAGACCATTATTTCATATAGTTGGAACAGGCAATTGAGAAATTCTAGATTCCATAAATAGAGACTCTCTCCAATCACTTCTATCTTAATCATCAATGTTTGTTGGTTTTGGGGATTAAAATCTTCACCAGTCACCACCCTTCAACCACAAAAATATTAAATAACATACCTTTGTCTTTTTCTGAAAAAAAGATTTGGGGATGAGATCATAATTCAAATGTGTTGACAAGACTCTTGGTGAAGGTGCTTGTTTTAGTTTCTGAAACGCAAACAATAATAGTGTCATATTGATACAAAATATATCTAAAGGCACATTTTTGTATAAATTTCAAAGAGCATGTTTTAAATATTGTAAAAACATTATTTTCATGAAAAATATATTAATTAAAAGATAGTTAAATGACTTTGAAACAAGCAGGAAATCTGTAGAGCATAATGTAGAATGTAGGTCTTATTGATGGGCAAGTATGATTTATACATTTATATTACTACTCAATGGCTAACATGGGCAAGCCGTTCAGAGCATGTAAAAATCTATAGAAAGAGGCATAGTTTCCAGTGGAACCTCACAGTCAGGCTGAATCATTCCTGATACAGTTAAAATTAACTATTTGGAATTAAATTGTCTTGGATTAAATATTATATAAATTTACAAAAAATAAATACAAAATCTCTACACATTAGTCATTTTTATAGTGCAGAGAAATCTACTTAGTGATTCATTTACAAGTGAGGCAATAATAAAATGAGAGGCTCATACTACAGAGGCTGTAAATGAAAAATGGAGGCCGGAGCAAAAGCAGGTAAGTAAGGGGGGTTTAGGATGAGGAGGAGGGGGGTTTAGGTTGAGGAGGGGGGGGGGGGTTAGGTTGAGGAGGGGGGGGTTAGGTTGAGGGGGGTGGTAAGGTTGAGGAGGGGGGTTTAGGTTGAGGAGGGGTTTAGAATGAGGAGGGGGGTTAGAATGCGGAGGGGGGTTTAGAATGAGGAGGGAGGTTGAGGAGGGGGGTTGAAGAGGGGGGTTGAGGATAGGGGGGTTGAGGAAGGAGGATGAGGATTGGGGGGTAGAGGGGATTTGAGGATGGGGGGTTGAGGAGGGGGTTGAGGATGGGGGGATGAGGAGGGAGGTTGAGGAGGGGGGTTGAGGAAGGAGGATGAGGATGGGGTTTTGAGGAGGGGGTTGAGGATGAGGGGGTTGAGGAGGGAGGATGAGGAGGGAGGTTGAGGAGGGGGGTTGAGGAGGGGGGTTGAGGAGGGGGGTTGAGGAAGGAGGATGAGGAGAGGGTTGAGGATGGGGGGTTGAGGAGGGAGGATGAAGAGGGAGGTTGAGGAGGGGGGTTGAGGAAGGAGGGGTTGAGGAGGGGGATGAGGATGGGGGGGTTGAGGAGGGAGGATGAGAAGGGAGGTTGAGGAGGGGGGTTGAGGAAGGAGGATGAGGATGGGGGGGTGGAGGAGGGGGTGGAGGATGGGGGGGTGGAGGAGGGGGTGGAGGATGGGGGGGGAGGTTGGGGGGTTGAGGAGGGAGGTTGAGGAGGGGGGTTGAGGAAGGAGGATGAGGATGGGGGGTGGAGGAGGGGGTTTGAGTATGGGGGGTTTGAGGAGGGGGTTGAGGAGGGAGGTTGAGGAGGGGGTTGAGGATGAGGAGGGAGGTTGAGGTTGAGGATTTTGCTTCAAAGTTCTTTATTTGAATTTTTTTTTTTTCACTGAAATTCCCTTCTTAAAATGAGGTGCGTGTTATACGCCGGTGCGTGTTATATGCCGATAAATACGGTAATTACTAAATATATATCTAATGGTATAAGACCAAAATAATGAAAAGGGTTATGGAAGTGTCATATTTTTTTAGTATGTTATTTTGAAAAAAAAATTGATAATTGTCAAAATTACATTTTTTGGGGGGTCAAAGGGGGTATTTTACCTGTTTAGATTTTATTTGTGACCGTACTCTAGTAACTACATGCAAAGCCTTTTGTGCAGATCTGTAATATGTCATATTATACATACCTCAATTTTATCCTGACCTTTAAATTCAATCATTGGCATCATTGCTGGTGGATCCTGATTATATACAGAATGTATCATATCATACATTAGGAATATTGCCCAGTTTGTGCCTAATTAACAAAAAAGGAGTACATTAGACACACAGTACACTCTTGTCAAGATGACATGCATGCTTACATTAAAAAGCACACAGTGCAAAAAATACTGAATCACTTCAATACTTTGACATGCAGATGGTTAAGTGTGTATTACGATACATAGTTTCATTCCAAGTTTCTACCTTATCCCCTTGGGAAATCTGAGAGGCAGCCCTCTAAATACGCTGTTTAAGCTACTTAGGTAAAAACTTTTGTGAGAGGTTGTTATGAATCTTAACATTACCTGGATTATATTGTACAATCCAATGCGGCTCCTGAGGGAAATCATAATGAGGGGCTCTTTAATAAACCACATGGGGCTCTCACCTACATTTGATCAATTGTCCATGCTTTGAAACAATATTCAATCTACCTTTTGCAATGGATCTGGTCCACTGGGCACAACCCTATCCTGATCACTCATGTCCTTTACTTCTGCTTCACTGGTCATTATATATTAAACTGGTGCCATATCATTATTATCAAATATTTCCAGGAACAGGCAATAAATATCCCATCCACCTTTTATACAACTGTCCGTTACCGCTCCAAAGGAACATTTTATCCCTCCTATGTCTTTATCCTTTTTAGATTATGAACTTGCAAGAACAAAGCCATCACAGCCATTTATATCAGTTGACTGACCTCTAAACATAATTGTACCAAAACAAAAAGAGACAGGTGCTCAACTGAATATGAACAACACCTACATAGATTTGCTCTATAGGTCTGGTTACCTACTCAGAGAGCAGCCTCTTTTAGTCACTTGTGTCCTTCACAGGGAGAAATATCCTGTAGTTTATAAGTCTGGTCTCAATCAATAGTGATCCAGCCCTGAAGTACCAGGCAATTCTACACTGAACAAGAGAAACAGCAAACGTTTTGCCCTATGTGGACCTCGTCGTGAGTATGTAACCAGACCTATACAGCAAACCTACTTAGATGTACTTATCTCATAACGAACAACACCTGACTCTTTTTGTTTCATTTTAGGGGGGAGCCCGACATGGACCCCTTGCTCACTGGACCTTATGGAGTACAGCTGCACCTCACCAATGAGGCCAAAATGCACAGCTGGGGTTTACTACAGGACATTTGTTCCTAGGACACAAGTGAGCTAAAAGAGGCTGCTCTCTGAGTTGGTAACCAGACCTATAGGACAAGCTACATAGGTGTTCTTCGTTCTCAGATGAGCACCTCTACTCTTTTTGTTTAATTGCAACTACCTCCAAATATAGACCCGTATAGAGTTGTGTGAAATATTGGCACGTTTAATACTTGGTAGAAATAATAACAATAATGATATGAAACTGACATTGCTTTCCAACAGACTATTCCTGTTATGTAGTATTAACTTTGGCAGCTGCTGGGGCAGCATTTCCCTGTTACCTGTTTAGCGTTCAGCTTTAAAGCACTACTTGTCTGCTCTTATGAATTGCCACTTGGAATGATGATCTTGAATTAACTGCTTATTACTAACTGCTGAAACTCGGGTACTTGCATCCTGCCATTTATTTCTAAATAAGCAGTAGGTGCTGCACCCGTGACTTGTTACAGATATCTTGAATATTTCATGCCATGTTATGTACACGTGATATTCCATTAGCTTCTTCATGTATATTTTATACAACTGCCATAAAAAAACGACTCGGTGCACACCAATAACTAGCCTTACTAGGTCAAATCACTTACCACTTTTAGGATAAGTTACCAGCAAAATGTCATCTTCTCTGGCTTCAATAGATTCTATGGCCTGAAATGTTTCAGTATTGCAGACAGCGCTTGGGTACATCACTCCATTGTAGGTTAATAACAGCTTGTCAGGCGAGATATCTTTAACTCCATCAAACAATAACTGGACCTCTTCCCTGAATTTCTCACTGTTTGCCATTATGTTGTATTAGAGACTTGGAATGCAGCTGAGAACAGTCTGGTGTGTGGCTGTTTTCTGATTAAGATTTGCTCTTATATTAGAAAATAGGTGGAACAAATAGAGGGCAGAACTTGGACTTTTAAGTGTAAACGAACAAATCCCTTATTAAATGACAGCTATTAATCCTTAAAGAGAATAATCATCCAATTTCATCCACTAATGCAAGTTTGGTTGAGTAAAACAGTCCATCAGAGCATGCAACACTCATTTTATATACCGTATTTATCGGCGTATAACACGCACCAGCGTATAACACGCACCTCATTTTAAAAAGGAAATTTCAGGAAAAAAAACTTAAATTTCAAATAAAGAACTTTGAGGCAAAAAAGGGTAGCTCAGAACTTTGTTTTATTAATATTATTAACACTTATAAGGTAAATAACGTAAAATGACAGTAAAAGCAACTGTTTTAACAAAAGTTTACTCAGAAATCGCTGCTCCTCCTCAACCCCCTCCTCAACCCCCCCATCCTCAACCTTCCTCCTCATCCTCAACCTCCCTCCTCATCCTCAACCTCCCTCCTCATCCTCAACCCCCTCCTCAACCTCCCTCCTCATCCTCCCTCCTCAACCCCCCATCCTCAACCCCCTCCTCAAACCCCCTCCTCACCCCCCCATCCTCATCCTCCTTCCTCAACCCCCTACTCAATCCCCCTCCTCAACCTCGCTCCTCATCCTCAACCTCCCTCCTCATCCTCAACCCCCTCCTCAACCTCCCTCCTCATCCTCCCTCCTCAACCCCCCCCATCCTCAACCCCCTCCTCAAACCCCCTCCTTAAACCCCCTCCTCAACCCCCCATTCGCTGCTCCTCCTCAACACCCTCCTCAACCCCCCATCCTCAACCTCCCTCCTCATCCTCAACCTCCCTCCTCATCCTCAACCTCCCTCCTCATCCTCAACCCCCTCCTCAACCTCCCTCCTCATCCTCCCTCCTCGTACCCCCATCCTCAAACCCCTCCTCAAACCCCCTCCTCAAACCCCCATTCTCAACCCCCATCCTCATCCTCCTTCCTCAACCCCCTACTCAACCCCCCTCCTCAACTTCCCTCCTCATCCTGAACCTCCCTCCTCAACCTCCCTCCTCATCCTCAACCTCCCTCCTCAACCCCCCTCCTCATCCTCAACCTCCCTCCTCAACCTCAACCCCCCTCCTCATCCTCAACCCCCTATCCTCATCCTCAACCCCCCATCCTCAACCCCCTCCTCAACCTAAACCCCCCTCCTCAACCCCCCTCCTAAACCTCAACCCCCCTCCTCATCCTCAACCTCCCTCCTCATCCTCAACCCCCTCCTCAACCCCCCTCCTCATCCTCAAACTCCCTCCTCATCCTCAACCCCCTCCTCAACCTGCCTCCTCAACCCCGCTCCTCAACCTAAACCCCCCTCCTCAACCTAATCCCCCCTAAATACCTCCCCCTCTCCCTTTTCCCTCACTTACTTGCTTCTGCTCCAGCCTCCGCTCCTTCTTGACCCGGCGCGCATGTGACGTCACATGCGCGCCACGTCAATAGCATATACCGTGTAGAGGAGGGGGGTTTAGGTAGAGAAGGGGGGTTTAGGTTGAGGAGGGAGGGTTTAGAATGAGGAGGGGAGAGGGAATATCGGCGTATAACACGCACACATCATTTGCGCCCTATTTTCAGGGAGAAAAAGTGCGTGTTATACGCCGATAAATACGGTAGTTAGTACTGTGTTGCATATAGGGGGGGTTGTGAATTTGATTTCCCTTGCCTAATCTTTCCTCCTTTTGATCCTAAACAAACCCTTGATACCTATTCTTGACGAATCTCTCCTCCCCTGTGTTAGAACACTTCCTTTCTCTACTTATATCCTGTTTTAGAACAATGAACAGTAAACAGGAAAGCTTAAACCCACAGCTATTTATCTGGCCAATAGCCAGTTCCACCAAAGTCACTTTCCATCTGCTCATGGGTTATTCTGTGTGAGATATTACAACTGTAGAGTGTAAAATACGCTAACAGGAGTCTGAAGAGACATTACAATGTAAATTATTGCCAATAATTGTTATGTTATATGTCTTGATTTTTCATCATGGAAAATTGAAAGGCAGGAGTTAGGCCTGGTACGCTTGATGCCTTCCACATGACAACTGTCATGGAATAGACCTGATTTCAAAGGATCTGCTTTGCTATCTACTAAAAGCCTTGTCAAGTTTATTTAAAATCTATTAGCCAATTCTAAAATATAGGAGCCATTAAAATAAAATAAAAAATAATATAAAAATAACAGAAAAACACACATACATATTATTAAAACAAAAACCCTAAGAGATTGCCATGCTACTTACCTTACAAGAGTCTATCCTATCCTTAAGTGAGCACACGCTATGTGCTAAGATTTAAACGAGCCACTCACCATTTCCAGGTGATTTGCTATATTATTTTCGGTATTCCTGTAATATCCAGTTCTCTAGTTCTGTTTGAACTGTCAGGAGCTCTAATTCCAGGAGTGATTCTACTATGAATTCTAATATAGTAGTTAATCCTGTTCTAGAGTGTAGTCCTGGACTTTATCCTTATTTTTGGTCTTATAAAGGTTTTGTCTGATGCAATCCCACTGTGTGACATGTTACAGTGGTTAATCCAGTCATAGAGTGACATCTTAGTTTTAGATTTGGTTTGCCAAACCTTTTGCCTGAAATTGTCTTTTTCTGTACTTGACTGCCCGAGTTTCTCCATCATTTTATTCTTTGCAACTTTAGCCTTATCTACTAACTACATGCAGCTTATAATGAACTGAAAGATGATTGTTGTCATTAGCTCTATCAGTCCTGCTAGTCATGGTTGATAGACTATGTGTCATGTGCATTTTTTTTGCTTCAGATATTAACATTTTTTGCCACAACTGACTGTGAAAGATGCAATAATGGCTTAATAGCTGAAGTAAAAAGACAAAAAGCCTACCACATTGTTAACAAAGCATGATTAGTTGTGAAAACCAAACCTTTTACCAAAGGTGAATGCAAAAGCTATTGGGATTGAACTATGAAATAACATAGCACATACCCATAGATACCCAATTAGTTCTAGGGCTGAATATGGAGAATCATTTTGGACACAGCAGTATCTTTAAAAAAATGTTTTACAAGTACATTTGGTATAGAAGTGGACATTATATAGAATGCCAAAGGTGTTGGTATATATTGGTTTTAATTTTTAATTTACATTTTTAGTAATTTTAACATTTCTCAATGTACTATGAAATAAATAAAAAAAAACATTTTAAATAAACCCCAGAGGTATGTTGAGTTCAAAGTACAAATTGTATCTATATATTTTTTGAACACGGAATACTTGCAAAACAATCAATGTATGTGGCAAAGCTCCAAAAAGAAGTAGGGATACATGGCACTAAATTATTGATTTATTCTTCATCTGGTTTAAGGTCCAAGTAGCTATTCCCTCCCCCTTAGCTGGCTCTGACCTAATCTGACCGCTGTTCACCCAGTGGCCCATGTACTGAACCTGTGCCATTGCCCACTGGCACTGGTCTGTACGAACAGCTAAGTGTTCTGCTTGTCCCACTATGTTTTCCTATAGATCTTGCCTAGCTGGGCCTAGCAAATCGGATAAGGTTCCCTCCTCTGGGGCACTGCCTGTGGGCAGACATATCATTAACAAGTACTGAGGCGCTCTCTAGTACTCCTTCAGCCTAATGATATGGGCCACCCTGGTGACTTTTCTGTCATAGTTTACAATCACTGTATATGTGTGGGAATTTAACTTTTTTGTGACTAGGTAGGGGCATTCCCAAGTGACGTGTAATTTATACAAGGTCTGGGGTACCAGTATCAACACCTCCTGCCTCACTTCCAGCACTCTACCTTTACCCCCCCCCCCCCCCTGTTATAATATAATTTGTTTTTGGCCTGGGCCACCATCATTTCTTCCCAAACTAACCCAGGTAGTATGCCTAGTTTCTCCTGGAAGGCCACAACATATGAGGCCATCAACACCTGGTTCAACCCACAATCCTCTTCCCATGTCTCTCTGATCAAGTTCAAGGTTCCCCTTATCTGTCTACCATACCAAAATTCAAAGAGAGAGAATAGCGTGGACTCTTGATGTACTCCTCTATAAGCAAAGGGAAGGTATGGGAGCAACCTCTCCAAACATCTTATATAAAGAAAAATATTACATACATGTTACAATTTATTTGTTAGTGGGGGTTTATTTACTTAATTAGTGAGGTTAATGTATTTATGTATTAGTGGTGCTTTATCTATTTATTAGTTAGTTTTTTAATCAGTAGTTTGTTTATTTAATTATCAGTGGGGTTTAATTTATTGATTTAAGTATATTTTTTATTTATTAGTTTACTAGGGGTAATCAGAATAGTGTATTATAGTGTTTTAACTGGTGGACCCTCATGACACTTAATGTGTTATTCTTTTAACATGCAGGTCTGTATAGACCCCCATGGTCTATATAGTTGGGAAATAACTAGAGATGTCGCGGACAGTTTGCCCGCGGACTATTCTTGTCGATTTTGGCATGGCGAACACATGCGCTTTTTGGTTCGTCCCCTATACTTTATCATTGAGGAAACGTTGACCCTGTACCTCACAGTCAGCAGACACATTCCAGCCAATCAGCAGCATACACTCCCTTCCAGAGCCTTCCATCTGAAGGACAGCATACATTTTAAAATCATTCTGAAGCTGCATTAGTTGTGAGAGGACAGATAGTGTAGCTGCTGGAGATTTAATAGGGAAATAGATAGCCAAGCTGTGTATTTAGCTTCCATTACAGACCTGAAGGACTCATCTGATATCTGCTGCAAGGACAGCAATCCAAAAAGCCCTTTTTAGGGCTAAAACATCATTTATTTTATTTTATAATTTTTTTCTGTGTAATCTAATTGCATATGCCTGCCAGCGTGTGTGTGTGACAGGCTAACACCTAACAGCTTATATTGTGCTTATTGTCACTACTCATACCTGGTGGTGTACCATACATTGAAAACAACCATTTTTTTTCCTGTAATCTAATTTCAGTTGCCTGCCTGTGTCAGGCTCACAGCTTATATTGTGCTCAGTGAAATAAAACAACACTTTTTTTACTGTAATAGATTGAATAGCAATTGCCTTCCTACAGGCGTGTGTGTGAAGCCTATTGCATCTACTCTGCCAACTTTTGCCAGTGCACAGTGATACGTCATATCTGGTGCAACCGTAGTGTACAGTGACATAAAACAACACTTTTTTGACTGTAATAGATTGAATAACAATTGCCTGCCTACAGGCGTGTGTGTGAAGCCTATTGCATCTACCTTGCCAACTTTTGCCAGTGCACAGTGACACTCATATCTGGTGGCACCTTAGATTGCACGCGCAGTGCCCCAAATTTGAAGTAGGAGGTCCGACCAAGCATCTTTTTCCATCTCCCTGTTACAAAAATCAATGCCATATACACATCCCCTAATAGTGGACGTAACAGGGATTAAACCGATAGGAATAGTACTACTTAACAGTACACACCTTATAATAACACAGACAGAGGCAACGCAGAGAGAGGAGTCTGAAGAAGAGGAGTCAGAGGAGGAAGGTGGCTTTGAGGAGGTGGAAGACCAAACACAGCAGGCATCCCAGGGGGCTTGTTGTCACATTTCGGGGACCCTTGGTGGCTGGGTGGAGGAAGAGACCTTCAATGACATCAGTGAGGACAAGGAACGGGACATGGCTAGCTTGGTATCCAACCTTGTGCAAATGGGGAGTTTGAAGTTGTGCAAAGGGACTGTTTGCGGTTGTTTGTGGTGCATTAAACGGGGAGATTGGTCTGTTACTGTGAAGCGGGTGTAACCATTACACTACCTGATCGATACAACATCATACCTGATGTTTTAAAGCATGTTATTCCAAACAATTTAGGAATGTTAGGTGATTTATGCCCTTTATGGCTTAAAACCAGACTCTGCATCAACTATGTAATTTTCCGTGGGAGTTTTGCCATGGATCCCCCTCCGCCATGCCACAGTCCAGGTGTTAGTCCCCTTGAAACAACTTTCCCATCACTATTGTGGCCGGAAAGAGTCCCTGTGGGTTTTGAAATTCGCCTGCCCATTGAAGTCTATGGCGTTTCGCCGGGTTCGCCCGTTCGCGAACATTTGATGGAAGTTCGCATCCGCTGTTCGCGAACTGAAAATTTGATGTTCGCGACATCACTAGAAATAACATATCTTTTACTACAGCAAATAACATTTTTGTTAATCAATAATGTGCATAGATTAAGTTCATGATTAATTAAAAGGAGCTGGAACTTCAGCCGCACAAGGTAATGTACGTTTATTTCAAAGGACACTTTATATCGTTGTCAGTCCCCTTTTAATGAGGGCAAAGGTAAGCTGATATTGAGAAAACCTTATATGTTTGCAAACAGTAGTATTTCTCAATATGTACTGCCCTTTCTTCTGTCTGTATGCCAAAGGACTCAGGTGACATTATTTTGTTGCTCACATGCAACTAGATGCTCTATAAAACTGTGCTTTGTCATCCTGACATTAATAAACTGTTTCTCTGCATACAAGTTCAGTTGCTTATAGAATTTATGAAACATTTTTATATTTACTCAAGAGGAGGTTATGAGTACAATATTTGTCATTAGCTATACATTTCCATGCTAAAAATAGTGGATGGTTTTTGACTGGAAAATATTTTGGTAAAAAAAATGGTGGTCATTTGGTTTGTAAAGTAGATATGTCATGATTCTGTATTTAATATAGTGAGTAAACTAGATTTACCATACTTTACAATCAGTTCTTCGGTTTAGTCTTACTTTAAAATGTTTTATTTTTCAGTGTAGAAAAAACTTACTGTACTGAATCGCTATTCACGGAATCGCTATTCAATTGACATAAGTCATCTATGTTTTTATATGATTTTATATGGGTTTTACATTGCTTCCCACTACCTAATTAATGTGATCAAGGAATGTTAAACACAGTGGGCCATATTCTATTAGCTAATTGCAAATGCCTTGAACTCATACATTTGGCTTTGGGTGTTATATTTATAAATGTTTATATGCATTATATTGACTTAAGAATTCATTAGTGCCAATAAGTAAAATTTGCAGAACATGTAGCAATATTAAGAGTGATTTTAAGTGTGTGTAAATTTACAAATTGGGCAAAAGAATAGGTCCCAGTGTCAACATGTGTCTTGGATTCTAAGATGGGCAGACTTACTACCTAAAGTCATTCTTGCTTTAACTTGCGTCCATCCAGAACACTTTTATCAACAAGCAAGAAACAGTGAGAAAGAAAGCGGTGTCAGCAAAGGAAGGGGCATTATTACACTTACATCTTTAAAAGTTAAGGCAGGGGAAAAGCTTTATGTCTTGTTTTGGGAATGTGACCAACTGAGTTACATCTTGTTTAGACTACATTACAGAAAAATGGCAAGTCAACTTTAGAATCCAAATGGCCCCCATTTATATGCCAAAAACTCCTTTCTTTTCCGATACAAATCATTCACCATGTTTATTGTGGAAAGGTGTAGCTGATGAACATATGAAAAACATGGTACTCATAACTTCCCCTTCAGTAAATATAAAAAAATGCTTGACGCGGAGGCTGCACAGGCTCCCTGGGTCAGCACGTAGATGGAGTTTCTCCATCTTTTTATCGTTTGCAACTTTAGCCTTATCTACTAACTACATGCAGCTTATAATGAACTGTAAGATGATTGTTGTCATTAGCTCTATCAGTCCTGCTAGTCATGGTTGATAGACTATGTGTCATGTGCATTTGTTTTGCTTCAGATATTAACATTTTTTGCCACAACAGACTGTGAAAGATGCAATAATGGCTTAATAGCTGAAGTAAAAAGACAAAAAGCCTACCACATTGATTACAAAGCATGATTAGTTGAGAAAACCAACCCTTTTACCAAAGGTGAATGCAAAAGCTATTGGGATTGAACTATGAAATAAGATAGCACATACCCATAGATACCCACTTAGTTTAGGGCTGAATTTGGAGAATCATATTGTGAAAACCTTGTCAGTAGGTGGAACTGAGTTTATTTCTCTCACTCTAGGATCCACTTGATACATACCAATCTGTAGTTTAGATATTTTAGACACAGCAGTATCTTTAAAAACATGTTTTACAAGTACATTTGGTATAGAAGTGGACATTATATAGAATGCCAAAGGTGTTGGTATATATTGGTTTTAATTTTGAATTTACATTTTTTGTATTTTTAACATTTGTCAATGTACTATGAAATAAATAAAAAAAATAACATTTTAAATAAAACCCAGAGGTATGTTGAGTTCAAAGTACAAATTGTATCTATATATTTTTTGAACACGGAATACTTGCAAAACAATCAATGTATGTGGCAAAGCTCCAAAAAGAAGTAGGGATAAATGGCACTAAATTATGGATTTATTCTTCATCTGGGGTAAGGTCCAAGTAGCTATTCCCTCCCCCTTAGCTGGCTCTGACCTAATCTGACCGCTGTTCAAATTCAAAGCGAGAGAATTCCGTGGACTCTTGATGTACTTCTCTATAAGCAAAGTACATTTTATATCGTTGTCAGCCCCCTTTTAATGAGGGCAAAGGTAAGCTGATATTGAGAAAACATTATGGGCCTCATTAAATTCTCCCTCGTAGTTCTTTCGTTGGTCGCAAAAGGCAGTTTATTTGCTGTTTGCCAGGACCGAATCTCTCGCAGCCTGCTTTGCGATATGACTATGAAAAATGGCCGAGAATAGGCTCAGAGAGAGCTACGTAGTCACACACAGCCTTAAATCTACGAATGATTCTCGCATTTCGTAAGAATCCCTAATGGGCACAAAAAGTGCCCGCAAGGGATCCTAAAGCCTCTACGTGCTGCCTCGGAGCAGCCCGAGACAGCCGGGTGAGGCTCCCCCCTGCTCCCTATCCACATCCCCATGCTTCAGGGGTCTCTATCGGGACCCCTGCAGCACCCCCACATTAACCCTTTGCAGCGAGGGGTCCCCGATCTGCATAGATCAGGCCCCTGCTGCATTTAAAAGTTTTAAATTCCCTGCCTCGGCTCCTTAAAGGGGCAGCGGCACACTAATTGCCAATCCTGGCCGCGGCAAAAAATTTTAGCCCTTGCTGTAAAAGTCCTGAAATGACTCGCACTAGAAAACATTAACCCCAGGCAACTATAATTAACCCTATAATTCATGGGGGTCAATACAGACCCCCATAAGGCCTTAATTAACCCTACAACTCATGGTGGTCAATACAGACCCCCCATAAGGCCTTAATTAACCCTATAACTCATGGTGGTCAATACAGACCCCCATAAGGCCTTAATTAACCCTATAACTCTTGGTGGTCAATACAGACCCCCCATAAGGCCTTAATTAACCCTATAACTCATGGTGGTCAATACAGACAGCCATAAGGCCTTAATTAACCCTATTACTCATGGTGGTCAATACAGACCCCCATAAGGCCTTAATTAACCCCATCACTCATAGGGGTCAATACAGACCCCCATAAGCCTCTATTTAACCCCATCAGTCCCATAAGGGTATATTATGACACCTATGGGGCTGTTAAAACCCTAACATTAACCACATAAGTGCCATGACGGTCCACAAGGACCATCATGACACTAACTACAAACACTACACTATAACCCCCAATAAACCATTTAATCTAAACTAACCCTCCTCTACACTAATCTATTAACACTTACACTACCTACCTACACTACCTACCCCCTAATAAACCTCCCCACCACTCTAATTGCAAAAAAATAAAACAACCCCTTCCCCCCACTACAGGAAAAAAAAAATTACACACCTGAAAAGGAAAGACAGACATACACAATGCAATACATACAATACATTACATACAATACATTACATATAATATATTACATATAATACATTACATATAATATATTACATATAATATATTACATACAATATGTTATATACAATACATTACATATAATACATTACATATAATATATTAAATATAATACATTACATATAATACATTATATACAATACAAATCAAATATCCCCTATCTAACATACAATCTATTTAATCTAAAATAAATCATAACTATATCAAATACTTCCCCCTATCTATCTAATATACAATAAATCCTATCTACATACACAGGCCCTCATTCAATTGCAAGTTGGCCAATTGAATAGGGGTCTAAAAAGGGAAATAACATATTTTTTTAAAGAAGTTTTTACTTAGTAAACATCTATCCAAAAGGAAGGTTTTCACTAACTAAAAACTTATTTAAAAAAAATGTTATGTGCTTATTTAGAGCACTATTCAATTTGCCAAATCGCAATTGAATGAGGGCCACAGACCCTAATTCTAAGCTAAAATAAAATAATTACAGTCCTAACTACACAGACCCTAATTCTAAGCTAAAATAAAATAATTACAGTCCTAACTACACAGACCCTAATTCTAAGCAGTTGCGGCTCGTCCATAGGGGCGTCGGGGCAAGCGCTCCCCCAAATATTTTTATTGCAGGTCACTGCTGTGTCAGTGCTGTGTGTGCAATGCTACACTATCTCTATTCTAGTGTTGTAGCTTAAAGATTTCCCCTGCAGGCCTGCAGCGCCACGCTGTGTGATCAGATTACACTGCACTAAGCACTTACACTAAACTTTAGACTCATCATGACCGTTAATGCATTCCGCCCACCAACCAGAAAGACGCTATGCATGGGCAGTGATAATGTATCCATTTCAATGACTGACAGTCTTCCATCATTGACCAATCAATGATGGAAGGCTGTACAGTTGTCAGGAGAACCACCTAAACCCACCCAGACTGTTAGCTCAGGGCGCCCACCAGCTAATAGAGCCTCAAGTTTAATTTTTGATTGACAGCTCCCTGTTAATAAAACCACCATAAGCCAGTCCCAGCCCTCTTTTCGTTTCCTGCTCCCGCTGAGACTGAGACCTCCCTGGCTGAAACTACTCACTCAGACTGACCCAACCTAACAGTAAGTCCTAACTGCCCTGGCCAAACCCCTAGTCCCCCTAATAAAACGAAGGGTCCCCCAGTGCCCCCACTATGCCTGCCTGCCACCCACCCACACACACCCACCAACTTACCTACCTAGGCCCGCAATGCCTGGGCAACCCCCAATCACCCCCGCAGTAGGCCCAAAAGACCTGTGCCACCCCCGATCACTCCCATGGGGCCTGTGCCACCCCACGATCACCCCGATCACCCTCATGTGGCCTATGCCACCGCCCGATCTCCCCGATCACCCCCACGGGGCCTGTGCCACCCCCGATCACCCCCATGTGGCCTATTCCACCGCCCGATTACCCCGATCACCCCCATGGGGCCTGTGCCACCCCCGATCACCCCCATGGGGCCTATGCCAACCCCCGATAACCCCCTCAGTAGGCCCATCGGGGCCTGGCCAACCCCCACCCCAACCTACCTAACTACCAACCCACCTACCTACCTACCCCTGACCCAGTGACCACACCTGACCCCACCCTGACCCAACTACCAACCCACCTACCTACCCCCCTGACCCAGTGACCACACCTGACCCCACCCTGACCCAACTACCAACCAACCTACCTACCTACCCCCCTGACCCAGTGACCACACCTAACCCCACCCTGACCCAACTACCAACCCACCTACCTACCCCCCTGACCCAGTGACCACACCTGACCTCACCCTGACACAACTACCAACCCACCTACCTACCCCCATGACCCAGTGACCACACCTGACCCCACCCTGACCCAACACCCAACCCACCTACCTACCCCCCTGACCCAGTGACCACACCTGACCCCACCCTGACCCAACTACCAAC